>JAXQKE010000294.1:0-26312 GCA_037042355.1 Candida sp. Y128-05E | reverse complement strand
ACATCCTCTTCATCGTCAAATGCAATATTGTAGTTTACATCTTCTTCGCCGTCTTCATCATATAGCCCATTACTTTCAAAGTCGTAGTCCTGCAAATCTTCCTCGTCATAGCCCAAATCTTGAGCGATGAACGCGCTTTCTGGCTCTGGTTTAGAAGGTGTTTTATAGTACTTGACCGAAGTATTTTTACCACCTTTGCGATCTTTAATGAATGAGAACTGCGACGAGGTTTCCGAAAGATCATCTGAAGAATTTGAGTTTGCATTTGCAGAATATAATGGAGACTCGAAACTGACTTGTTTAATATCAATCTTTGAGTCACAAATTGACGTAGTCGAACCATTCCACGAATTTTCTCGACTAGACTGAGGCCTGGCGTGTTCCTGGAATGATATAGCTGGCTTTAGTGAGGGTATTTCCAAACTTTGATCGCTTAAAGGTGGTATTTTATTAACTGATGCCAATGAAGTTTGAGGAGTTTCCTGGAAAGGACTGACAAGGGAAGGAATCGAAGTCGAAAATGTGGGTTTGACCATTGGTGAACTCACCACTCTTGTCTTCTCAAAAGACATATTCCGTGGTATGTCCAGAGCGACAATAGACCCATGACTATGACGTTTAGGTTTGTATAGTCTCTTTGATTGGTCTATAGGACTACTGTTTTTTGATCCATGATTTGAAGATGAAAATAAGTTTTTTATAGGTGTAAGTAGCTTTTTGGGACTGCTTTTGGAATTATTGTATATGGTTCTTGGTGGAGGTGAAAACTGCTGGGAATGTTGTAGTTTAGGCGAGGAAGATGGTGTTGAGTAAGCATTTATACTTGGCGGATGTTGTAAATCGATTTCTGAAGAAATCGATGATTCATTTCTTCTGTGTGACTTGATGAAAGATCTCATGTAGACACATATATACCCTAATATATGGACAAGGTTCTGTTTGGGTTGATGGTTGCAAGTTCCAGTTGCCTATTTTTAGATACGGTGCTACTTAAATGAATTCTTTTTTGGGCTGAGCGCGGCTGGGGGTAGCCTTGTTCAGAAATGACGTAGAACTTTCAAGTTTACCAGCCAATAGGAAATACTAAGTATTGTATAGATATATTACATTCAACAATAATAACTTATAGAGCAAGCTCAATTTCACTAAATAATATATACATAGATACTTAACCTCTTAAGGCTCTTCTTTGTTTTACGGCATTGGCCAAAACAGCCAACACGTCTACTGTGTCCTCCCAGCCAATACAGGCGTCGGTGATGGAAACCCCGTATTTCAAGGCATCTTTACCACCTTGGTCTAAAGGTGGAACATCTTGTCTACCTTCACCAATGTTGGATTCAATCATCAAACCACAGATAGCAGATTCACCAGCGGCAACTTGTTCAGCGACGACAGCAGCAACTTTAGGTTGGTTTCTGTGATCTTTGTTGGAGTTACCATGAGAACAATCGACCATGATTCTTGGGGTAGGGTTGTCTAAATCAAAGACCTTTTGTTTGGCTAATTCCGCTTTACAATTTTTGATTGATTCAGGGTCGAAATTCGTACCTTGTTTACCACCTCTTAAAATGACGAAACAATCTTTGTTACCATCAGTACCGACAATGGCAACCACACCTGGTTTGGTAACTGATAAGAAATGATGTGGATGGGCGGCGGCTCTTAAAGCATCAATGGCAACACCTAAGGTACCATCGGTACCGTTTTTGAAACCAACTGGGAAGGATAAACCCGAGGACAATTCACGATGTAATTGGGATTCAGTGGTTCTAGCACCAATGGCACCTACTGAGAATAAATCCGACAAAAATTGCGGAGAAATGGTATCCAACATTTCACCAGCAATAGGTAATTTATTAGTTAAGTTAACAAATAATTGTCTTGAAATTTTCAAACCTTTATTGATTTGGAAAGAACCATCAATTTCAGGATCATTAATTAAACCTTTCCAACCAACAGTAGTTCTTGGTTTTTCAAGGTAAGCTCTCATGACTATATGTAATTCACCCTTATGTTTCTCAGCTTCTTCATATAATCTATCAGCGTAATCCAAAGCGGCTTTTGGATCATGGATAGAACATGGTCCAATGACAATGATTAACCTGTCATCTTTACCTTCTAAGATGTTGACAGCGTCATCTCTACCTTTCAAAATGATTTTCTTAGATTGCTCAGTCAATGGGCATTCGTGTTGTAATAAATCAGGAGGAGTTAATGGATCGTAACCACGAACTATAAGTTGTTAGTATTCAAAGTAATGGTGCGTCCACCTGTTATCATAAAATTTCCAGTCACATACTTCTCCAATCTTCCATACGAGATCTGTCTCCTACGTTTTCGTTAGTGATGAACATGTTGTTAGTTGTATATATATATATATTAACTTAAAATAAATTAATTTAATTTGCAATCTATATATGTATCCAAATTTTCCAGCATAATTATTTTTTCGAAGTTAGTCATAGCTAACATTCTTGTTACAATTGGTTGCATTGTTGCAGTATCATTTTGGAGTTACATTTAGCTTAGTTGAAGGTGTATCTAGACATAAGAACTACTAAAGATATTCTACACTATTGGTTTATATATCATACACTTCCCACTATTAGTTTTAGATTACTAAATTTACACCCCACATGGTTATGAAATTGTTCACTACTTACTGGAGTTCGCATAAAATATTAACAGTACATACATAAAATTTTGAAATCTTTAACACTAAGACACCAGTATTAAGAAACTTAGCAAATGAATAACGTATCATCAATATCAAACTTATCTATTAATATAAAGTTAAATAATGTAAATATTAATGAAAGTATTAACCCACCTGAATTATGTGGCTGGCACTTTATTAAAAAGTATGTTTATCTTTTTATTAACATTTTTTGAAAATGTAAATGTAAGCATTTGATTTCAAATCTTCCAAGTTTTTATCGGAACAAACAACTACTTTTTCATCGTTAAATAAAACCCATCTTTCTTGTCCATCAATTACTTTTCTAATGAAGATCACATAATGTCCAGTATGTGGTGAGCTACCTTTATGACAGATAATCGCTGATACTTTGTATTTTCCAGATTGTGATTTTTCTTCATTTAATTGTTTGATCAATGTTTGGCGTTGGCTCTCAAT
Source organism: Candida sp. Y128-05E (assembly GCA_037042355.1). Taxonomy (NCBI): domain Eukaryota; kingdom Fungi; phylum Ascomycota; class Pichiomycetes; order Serinales; family Debaryomycetaceae; genus Candida; species Candida sp. Y128-05E. The sequence goes on along the minus strand of JAXQKE010000294.1, from coordinate 23,173 downwards.
ATCGATAGTTGGTTTATCTTCTTCAATGACTCCATCGTCATTAGGATTGTTGAATAGCCATTCAACGGCCGCATTAGGATCGTTATTATGTAAATATAATCCCTTTTTACATAACTGGGGAGAAAATCCCATTACTGCTAAGTTGTCAATTAAATCTTGAGGTGGCTCTTTTCTTTCTTGTTTGGTTCCAGCAAGTTTCAACGGTTCATCAATATCAATATCCTCCATATGGCCAAAGATCCAGTTCATGGCTTCTTCGGCATTGCTAGAATTTCCCGTATGGTATAACGCCTTAATGCATCTAGCTTCGGGGAATCCCATCGATCTCAATTGAGAAAGTGCTTCTTCATTAGGACTAAACTCAGGTTTCGACTCTTCCACTTTAATTTCAGTTTCATCGCTGGAAAATACTGGAGCATTCATGTTTGAAATATCCAATTCGTATGGGATTTCAATAGGAACATCAAGTTTTACTGGTACCCAGTTTTCCAATTTGATTCTTTGGACATTCACAATAAGATTTTCCGGGAATGATTTAAACCCACTAGATTTCTTTGCTTCGCCTGGACTGGAATGACAATTATCACACTTGTAACCTTCAATAGATTCAACTTTAAGAGCATTAGCAATCGAATCAATCAATTGCACCGTTTGGTAGACTTTCTTCCCATCCTCTAAAGTGTCCACCACCTTATCTTCTATTTGCACCGAGAGATTGTCGACCAATTCACTATTCAATGACCCCAGTTTACAATTCGAGCAGACGAGTTTATTAGATAACAAAAACTTCAACGATTGATTCAATTCCAAACCAAGTTGATTGTCGATTTTTTCCAAAAGGTATGTTAAAAACTCAAAAGCGTCTTGTTGCTTTTGGGTTTGAAATTCAGGATGGTTTTCACCAATCAAAGTTTTGAATGCCAGCGGTTTAATTCCCATTTGGTAATCTGCACCTTTAGTATTTCCCAATTTAGAATATCTACCACTGGTTAATCCATCGTGCAATTTGATCAATTGAGATGATAAATCCTGAGCCGGGTTTTCAATGTCGATGGGGAATTTAGCCTGGTCAAAGAATTTTTGATACTGAGGTAAATCAAACAAACCTTGGATGACTGAATTGATGTAACATGAGTTCCCCAAGTTGGTCATACCGGTTAAGCCAGGACCTGAAACCGGTTCAGAGTCGTCACCATCGACATTGAAATCCCAATTCATATTTTGATCTATATTCAATTCGACTAGAGACTTTTCCGTCTTGACAGCTTCAGTTAAGTTTATGCCAAATTTGGCTAATTTTTGAGCTAAATTGTTCACTTTAACTTCTTCATTATCTTCGTAGCAATAGGCATCACAACTATCTTCGTTTGCCGATAAAGAACCTAGCTTAACTGCAATTGGATGTTTTGCCAATTCATAATGCGATAAAGCGTGAGAATTACCCTTGACGGACGAGCCAAACTGCGATCGTCCACACCCAATGGCACCACAATGTAAACAGATCCATAAATTTTCCTTTAAATCACATTGAGTACATTTTGATAAATCAACTGCTCCGGAATCTACCTGTTCAACGTCCACGGAGTGGGCACAAGGGAAAATATCTTGTTCCCACTGTTTGATTTCATCGTCCCGATTCGATGAATTCGAGTTAAGAATTTGATCAATCAATTGATTGAATTCTTCACTAATCTCTTCACGAGTGTAGTACGTATCTTCAGTGACATCGTAAATGGTAATTTTAGTATCATACAAGTCTTCATCTTTAACATCCTTAACTTCTAATTTCTGAATTTTAGTTGACTTTTTGCCACTATCAGTATATTGCAGTTCTATTTGTTTTGCAGTTTTGTTTATATTCAAGTAATACTGATTACCAGTCTTATCAAAGTTTTCCAACGTGAAATTGTGGGTGTCAGTTCTACTGTACCCATAGTATGATTTCAAATCAATATCTAATCCGTTTTCACAGTTCTCGGGCGTATCAAAAGTGAACATACAATCATCCTTATAGATTTTAGTATTGCTAGGTATGTTTCTAGGTATATCCTGAGGAAGTTGTAACAATTCAGCAGCCATTTTGAAGTTGTTGCCAGTTGTTGAAAAATGTGTGGTAAATTTCTATAGACTGCGGAATTTGGTTGCAAGATTAAAGGTTGCCACTCTTCAACACTACCACTTTTTGTTCAAATGAGTTCTGAAGGTTATAAGACAGTTGTCTACTTTTCCAATTGGTCTGTTTATGCTAGGAAACATTTTGCCATTGATATGCCTACAGATGTGATCACACATATATTTTATGCTTTCATTGCTATTGATACGGCTACAGGTAAATTGAAGTTTACTGACGAATGGTGTGATTTGCAATTACCTATGGTGTCTCCCAAAGATCCAACTAAACAAGTTACTGGAAGTTTACAACAAATATATCAGATGAAACAATTGAATCGGAATTTGAAGGTGGTAATGTCCATTGGCGGCTGGGGCACAGACCACATGTTTACAGCGATTACTGAGGATAATCAAAAGATGCAAAACTTTGTTAACAGTTGCGGTGATTTCATTCGTGAATATGGATTCGATGGTGTTGATATTGATTGGGAGTATCCCAAGAACGCCCATGAGAATGAAATGCTTATTAAATTATTAAGAGATGTAAGGAATAAATTAAACTCAATTGATAATACTTTAACATTAAGCATTGCTGCCCCTGCTGGGCCTCAGAATATACAAATTCTCAATCTCCCTGAAATTGACAAGTACCTTTCATTTTGGAATTTAATGTTGTACGATTTTGCTGGAAATGGGTGGTCAAGCAAAACCGGGTTTCATTCCAATTTATTTGGTAATAATGGTGACAACGATTTGAATGTAGATGATACTGTGAAAGTCTATTTGAGTGCAGGGATAAATCCCAAGAAATTAGTTATGGGGATGCCACTTTATGGTCGTGCTTTTTTTGGTTCTCCTTCCAATGGAATTGGCCAACATTTCACAAAGGAAAGAGCACCCAACTCACCTATTGAAACAGAAACTGTCGATTATCATAAATTACCCATTGGTGAACCAGCATTTGATCATCGTAAAGTGGGTGCCTCGTGTTATGATGCTAATAGTAAAGTATTCATTAGTTATGATAATGTCGATTCAATGAAGATCAAAGCGACATATATCGCTCTGAAAAACTTGGGTGGGGGAATGTGGTGGGATTCCGCCGGTGATAGCAAAGATCCCAGTAAATCCCTAATTTGTACCTTTGTTAATCACCTAGGATGTGACAAACTAGAAAAATCACCAAACCATGTTGATTTACATCAAAAAAGTAGTTATTTAAAAGAGCTTTTCTTTTGAAAGGAAAAGGGTTAATCAAAATGAAAATGTTTTCAGGGTATAGATAAAATAGGATTAATAAAAGTTTTTGTATTAAACTACGACGTTAAATTTTATTGAAATATTAACTAAATGTACATTTTTCGTATAATATTTGTATTCGTGAATCATCAAGATTCAATGGTAAATGATTTGTCATGAAAGGTGGATGGAGATCATAACAAAAAATATCTTCTATTTTGGGATGGTGGGACGTATCATTGCACTCACAAAATTGAGTCCATTCTCGCAAATACTGACAAGACTGCGGCAATTAATTCTAGTTGTAATTCTGAATGAGAATCTTTCTCCACCTCTTGGTTGACTTCTTCTCCCAAGTTTTGTCCTAATCCTAAAGGTGAGGTATGGTTAATGTTGAAGGGGAATTCTGAGAAATCACTTAACAATTCATCAGCTCTGGCAAACGCTTGGTCTCGTTTATCGTAATTTAAAGAAAAGAGGACATTCTCCAAAACATTTGCAGCGTATGAACCACAAACCAAAGCTATTGTTCTTAAGTACTTGAATGAGGTGTCTGCTGGAAACTGATCATTTGAAATTGCGTTTAAATCAACATTTTTCTGAATTAAAACCGATAATAAACGATTTTTCACATATTCTTTCAGCATTTTATCGGCAATTGGATGGGTAGGCATATCGAAAAGAAAGAAATTTTTGCGTTCGGTTCTTAAGATACCTTTATCAACCAAACCTTTTGCCAATCTTTCTCTAACTTGTTTCAACTGGTAATTGATCTTCATCAAGTTCCAGGTTTCTCCTGATAATAAATCTATCCAATTGGATACTGAGAGATTGGACTCATCTGATTTCATAATTTTCAAGGCTTCATCCAATAAAACTTCACCTGTAGGTTCAGTACTGATGACTTCGACTAAACGATCGCTCAATTCAAATCTTCTTCTAGCTGGATCATTCACCAAGGTGATATTCCCTCTGAAAGCCAATTCCAACAATATACATCCTCGCAAAGCATAGGAAATATTATCATTCCAAAATGAAAGATAGCCTTCTTTATCCTTCAAACCAATCAACAAGACCTCTTCCATGAGAGTCAACAATGGCACTTTCAAGTCGTGACGGTCCTTGATATCTTTTGAATCATAGCCAATCTTGTGATCATTGGATTGATCGTCAGCCAATGAATCAGGGTTGTTTGTTGTGCTTGGCGACGAAACCCCATTCAGTTTGGCGCCACCTCTACGTCTCTGTAAACCTGAGGAAGACATTTGATACACCAATATCTAGTTCAAGTAGTATAGCAGATTAACAGTTGTTGGTATCGTGATTTTCTGGAAGTTTTTCGTGAGATTAATTTTGACATGGACAAATTCTTACAAGAAACAAATTCAACACGACAAAGCAACAACTCTACAGACGTATTTCAATTAGTACTACTACAATAGGATTCTACTAGGAATAGACTATACTAACAAAAATTTTCAGTAGCTTCATCAATTTACAGTTTGGGACAAGTGTTCGCATTAAAGAAATCGTAGGGTGGTCAAATAGTAAATAGTAACCAAATTAGTTAGGGGAAATTGGAAGCTGTGTAGACACCAATTGAACTGACAATGCTTCTTGACTTTTTTTTGTAGAAAATAATATACTCCATCAAACTATTTAAAACTAGATACTTTCTACTTCAGCGCCTCGGTTAGTTACTAGTGTAAAAAAAAATCATAAATATTAGACGATGAATCTGAACCCACTCTTACTACCATGCGGCTGTGAGAAAATTTAGCTCCATTGATTTTGGGAAAGTTCACAAAACTACAGATGCTTGACATAACCTGGCATTCAATAAATATAGTCATTCACTTCAATGTATACTGTTCTTTTAAATCTCCAGGTAAATATTGGATATGCATTCATACTTTTTTGATTCAATAATCAACAATTCTTCACGTTTTTTTCTGGGAAAAGTACTTGATGAAGAGTTTTTGTGGTAAAATATATTTTACTAATCATCTATTCCATTGTTTATAACAAGATACCTACTTTAAAAAGGTGATTCTTTATGGTTGCAAATTGACCCACATAATATTATGTGCAGGATGGTTTATAAATCAATAAAGTTGCAGCTCATACGATACACCACTTTACACAAAGGTTGGTTAGAGTATCAGATACACGATTCCTCATTGGTGTACAGAGTGTATACGTGACAAATACTACCGATTTGCTTATGCAAAGAGCCTGGCTTTTCAATTAATCAGATACTATGAGTAATTCTATGAATAATACCATCAACACATCATTGCCAATATATAACAATTCAGATGATGAAAGTTCAATACAAGTTAAAGAAGATGATTTTGTATCATTTCCAACGATAGCAGACCCCGAGTTGGAGAATCTGAAAACATTGACCAAAATGATTACCACCACGTTAAGAAAAGTCACTCATAATGCTTCCAATTTAGTTAATACTTACTCCTCTAGTTATAATCTGCCTTTATTGGATGATGCAGCGAAGTTCGATAAATTGGATAGGTTGGATGTTGATAAACACCCAGAAAAAGTCTTGACTAAGAAGCCAATGGTTGTAAATGAAGAGAATGATGATAATGAAGATGAAGATAATGATAATGAAGAAGACCAAGAAAACTCACCTGAGGTGAATGAATTGGTAGATTTGAATGATAATGATAGTATATTACCGCGATTATTAGAGGGGACTAAATCATTCGATGCAATTACTGACGATATTTATGGCGTTTACAAAATTGATGAGTACAAAGCAAGACCCACTTCTGCGACAATTCATCCCAAACCTCCATCTATAATATCAAGAGAAGATTCGTTGCCCCCTAGAGTCACTTCAAACAATAAAACTCTACGATTATCTACACTAATTCCTAAAGAATCATATTCGTCGACTTCGTCATTAATTAATATCAATGCCACTCAAGTCGATGTCAAAAATCGCCCGCCAATAATCAAGGAAAAATCATTAACAACCAAGATTTCTTCAATATTTAATAACTTACCCAACGATATCGAATTGTCTGATGATTCGGCCAGTGATACCGAGACCATCACCGAAACTTCGATTTCCACCCAAAATCAGCCGACAAACAATACGACGCCTCATGTATCTTCATATGATATGTCGTTATATTCAGAATCAGTCGCTAAAAGCTCACCCATAAAAGCAGAGTTAGCCACAGGTATCAATCGAAACCGAACCGGTGAGTCAAGTTTGTCCTCATTTTATGCATTGAAATCAAAAGATGATGTCAAGACGAAAAAGAAACCGTCAAACTTGAGTCATTTGATTATGGATAACGCGAAGTCAATTATAAATAACAATATTGTGTCATCAGCTTCATCAATTGTGACTAGTCGATCGAAAGATCAAAGACGGAAGAAGAAGAAACCGAAAACTTCTTCGGAAAATCCATTGAAAAATGGGGGGATTCCTCGGAAATATTGGATGAATGATTCGTTCGTTTCCGATTGTTTGAACTGTTTTAAGCCATTCACCGCTTTTAGAAGAAAGCATCATTGCCGTTTTTGTGGTCAGATATTTTGTTCTCAGTGTACTTTGTTTATTAGTTATAACCAACATAAAGAAGAAAGAAAAAACGGTGTACCAGCCAAAAAGACTTATAATGACAAATTAAGAGTTTGCAAACCGTGTTACAGTGATGTCATTGTATATTTATCTGATGATTCTAGTTCCAGTGAAGATGAGGAACAGGTAACGCAATCACCTGTGGCGTTGGTAGAGGATTCCGATACATCAAAGTTCGACTGTTCGTCCCATGTGCCGTCCAGAGGAAGATCCACATCAGTGAATTCAAGATTGAGTCATCCCAAAGCTACAAGTAGTCAAATCACAACTTCCAGTGCTGAAAGTTTACAAACAGGTGATACTTTAGGAATATCATTGGATATTAATGCATATCCCAAGCAAGCACCTCAGAAAATGGCTATCCCTGCTAGAAGAAAAGGTGAGGCAGTTGAGATCCCGTTACCAAAGAGCTCTTACTCTGCTATGAATAACTCAATGGGTCATATTAATCATCATTCAAATCATCATCATTTTCAACACATTGGCACCCCGACTAATACTTCGCAACCAATTGATGCCGTTAATGTTACACCCAAGAACTGGTTGAAGAATTATAATCATTTATTATCAGCAAGTTTGTCGACACCTGATTTGAATAAGCATCCGAGTTTTGATAATGTGAATAATATGTATTCGAACTTAATTGGTAGAAAACTGTCTCAATCTAAGTTTAGACTTCATTCCGGTTCAGAAAAGGATTTGTACCGCATGCAGAAACGTAACTCTGTCGAGTATGCATCCGCTCAAGATAGTAAATCCAATTCCGATGAATCAAGTGATTCGTATTCAGATGGAGATGATAAGGGACAAGAGAGTGAGAACGAAGACGAGCAGGCTATGTCTTTGTATACTTCTTTGACACTCGGGGGTAATCCAAAAATAACCCCAAGGATCAGCCAATCTGTGTCATCTAATCTTGTACCTACTTTGAGAGAGTTTCCCAATATGCAAAATAGTGATACAATATTTCCAAGGTTTCCAGGTATCTCTTCAACCACGTCATTCCCGAAGTTGTTTAATAATCCACCGTCATCGACCGTTTCCAATCAAAAGAAGCAAATATCATTTCTAGAAGAGCATCCGCAATCTGAATCCATAAGATCCCATGAACGTGCGCATGCATCTTTAATCAGAATGAGATCTAGAAGGAAGAGTAGGTCAAACAGAAATATTCTGATATTGACTCAAAATAGCTATCGGTTGCCAAGTTTTGATAGAAGTACTATTGTAACACCGACATCACCAGCTGCAAATCCAGGAAAATATTCACCAAAAAGCAGCTCCTCAAAAGGTTTCAGTAAGAAGAGCAGTACCGATTCTGCATTTGATACTCAACTTTCACCCATCGGGCGCAAGTCCAAAACTTTTGATATAGATGCGTCGCAAGATTTAGCCGACATTGAAGATAATGAAGAATTTGAGCTGTCATCTGTGTTGCTAAATGGAATAGATTTCGAAATGGATGAGGAGATTCTGAGTGATAGGGCGTATTTGGATCTTTTAGACAAGGTTCTAAAGCAATGTTTGAAGGATTGCGATATTGATGAAAATCGAGAAAGATGGATGGAAGCACTAAAGTCTGTTCTAACACAAATTAATCAGCTTAAGCTCACTGATACTTTGGATATCACACAGTATGTGAAAATAAAAAGACTTGCAGGTGGTTTGATTGAAGATACGTCAGTACTAAATGGATTATTCATCACAAAAAATATTGATTCGAAACATATGTCATCGTCGATTAAGAATCCTAAGATTGCGTTGCTAATGTTCCCAATTGAATACCTTAAACAGAAAGAGCAATTTATAAGTTTAAGAATTATTCATTCCCAACAATCCGTCTATATTACAAATTTGGTATCTCGTCTTATTTCTATGGAACCTGACATAGTGGTAGTTGGAGATAGCGTGTGTGGTTTGGCGGAAACTTTGTTAGAAGAAGCTGGCGTTACAGTTATTTCTAATACGAAGCCACAGATCATAGAAAGAATTTCACGGTACACTAAAGCAGATATTTTTCAATCTGTGAACGATTTGTTTTTTAAGAAAGGAGTTCTTGGAACGTGTCAACTATTTGAAGTAAGAAGATATAGGTACAAGAATGTTGTCAAAACTTTTTCATTTTTCATTGGAAGTGATGTCTCTTCGGGATTTACGATTACATTACGTGGTGGTGACGAAGAGCTCTTGAGTAGTGTCAAGTATGCTGCTGAAACGTTGATGCCGGGTTATTTGAATGCAAGATTCGAAAAGAGTTTATTTGAGGACCATGGGGTTAGACTTTCGACTTACATCCAAAATGAAGAAGTAGAAGAAATGAACCGAAAGTTTACAGAAATTCAAAATTACAAGACAGAAACTGATAACGAGGAGGAAAGGTTGTGTGAAGTTACTTTGGATAGTACCGAAGTGGTTAATTATGTCAAGTTATTCAATGAAAGATCATTAAGTTTATCACCTGCTGTGAAATATACTTTACCGACACCCCTTGTAAATGTTATTGATGCATACTATGAATACCATCTATATTTCAAGAAGAACAAGAAAATTCAGAGCCTTAAGGAGTCTAAGGATCTTGAAGAATCATATTTGCAGGAATTTCAAATAAAGTTTGATGAGCTACCACAGGAAAAAGATTTATTGGCATATTTGAAGTTTGCAAGTGATGACCACTTGGGCCATTTAATAAATGAATATCAAAACCGTGCCCGGATATGGTCTAATTGTATGACATATCCGACATATCAGTTGTATCCAATTTTTCATCGGCAAATACATTTCCTTCACTCCAGTGTATCTATTAAACATGCCACTCCGTGTAGTGGGCCAAATACAGTTGTGGTAGATTATTACACTGATAATGATAAGTGTTTGGGGTTATTTTTGGATCAAACATTTCAGGAATCAGCGAGAATATGTCCAGAATGCGATGATAGTCTTTTAAATCATTTCAAAACATACGTTCATGGAAATGCCAAGTTGGATGTAATTATAGAAAAGTTTGATGGTATCAAGGATCAGCATAACTACCCTAGCAAAGATCACAGAGTTATGTGGAGTTATTGCAAGATCTGTAACCATTCCACTCCAATAACTCCAATGCATGATGAAACTTATTATTTGTCAATTGGGAAATTCTTAGAGTTGAGCTTTTATGGTGAAAATGTGAATGTGAACAATGGTGAATGCAACCATACGTTCTTCAAGAACTATATTAGATGCTTTGGATATAATGATTTAATTATCAGATTGGAATATTCTACTATTGATAATTATGAAGTTGTTGTTCCTAAAAAACAATTAGAATTTTTATCAGAGCTAGATATTAACTTGAAAATTGATGTTATGAATTCTATTCAAGAAAAAGCAACAAAATTCTTCGAAAGTATTTCCAAACGTTTGGAACGAGTGAAAGTTGATACCTATGAGAAGGCAGAAGAAGGTTTGAATAAGATTGAAGAACTAAAGGCTAAATTGGAGTCCCAAATAGTTCAAATTAAACAAAAGACCGACGAGATTTATAATTCTTATTCCCCAGTGAATTACATCAGCTTGAATACAGTTCTACGTGATTTGCAGGAATTGGGGGTTGCATGGGACAAAGAATTTGATGAATTTGAAAAGAAATTCTTACCAAGTGAAATTGAAATCACTAAAATAACCCAATTTCATCTACGTAATTTTCTTTTGGATAAGTATAATGAAAATGATCATATGACAAATATTCAACCAAAGAGTGATGATAGTGAATCCGAAAATGATAAAGACCAGGTTGTGGGAATAAGAATTGATGATGACCCCAAGAAGGTTCCTACTCAAATTTTGGTAACAGAACCTCAAGGTGATTCCGTGAGTATCGCAAGTAGTGGTACCAGTATCGGGTCCTCAACTGAAACTGATTATCACCTACCCCTTTTGAATAAAGAAAAGACCAAGGAAATAGGTAATATGATCCCATCATCGTTGTATGATCAATCCAATTTCATGGAAAAAATCAGTATGTGGAAAGAATTAGCAGATAAGGAATCAACAAAAGGACATGGCCATTCTAAAAGTATTAGTGTGGGTCCATCGTCACCCTTGAAAGTAATGAGTCGAAAACAATCTAGTAATTCGATGTACGATAGTGGTACTAATACAATTACATTAGAGTCACCTGGTGCATCCAGTAGCAAGGTACATCAATTGGCAAGTTTTTTTGACAAGATGAATATTGACCAAATATCATTAGAATTTAGGAAACAGCGTGAACAGGAATTGCAGAAAAAATCAAAGAATAAATTTGTTGCTATTCCGATTCTGGAGAGTAAGCCAATAGTTGAAATTTATGACAATATTGAAGAAGCTGTTGTTGACGATGCTTTATCAAAACCTAACGTACCCAATGACGCGAGCCAGAAGAAGGTTGATGTCGATAATGAAACCAAGGATAACACACCAACAAATACTACCAGAAGTCTCGATATTCCTCAACCTGAGAAACAATCATTACTAAAATCTTTAACTAATTTCTGGGCTGATCGGTCTGCAACTTTATGGGATCCATTGGAATATCCATTAGAATCGCATGAGCATACTTTTGCAGATTCTGATGTTATTGTTAGAGAAGATGAACCCAGTTCGTTGGTTGCATTCTGTTTGTCGTCCTCTGATTATAAACAAAAAATTAAGATAATGGAACAAGAGACTGAAACTGATGGATTTAATAATCCCTTGGACTCTACTGACTTGAATATCAAGAAATATCAAAGTTTCATCAAAATTGAGAAAAAATTTAAGAAAAATCATGATAGAACGACAAATATCAATCAATTGGAAATGATTTTAATTAAAAATAAATCAAATCATTTGAAGTATCAATTCAATGTTGGAAATACAAGTTTATCGTGTAAAATATTTTACAGTGAACAGTTTGAAGCTTTACGAAAGGCATGTGGTAATATAGATACTTTCATTCAAAGTTTAAGTCGATGCATTAAATGGAATAGTAAAGGTGGTAAATCAAGATCGAGTTTTTTGAAAACATTAGATAATAGATATATCATCAAAGAATTGAGTTCTAGTGAATTGGAAAGTTTTGTATCAATTGCTCCATTTTATTTCCGATACATTAGTCAATCAATTTTCAATAATTTATCAACTGCCATAGCCAAGATTTATGGATTTTATCAAATTGAAATTAAAAACAATTCTAATGGTCGAGTATTTAAAATGGATTTCTTAATTATGGAAAATCTATTTTATAACCATAATACGACTAGAATTTTTGATTTGAAAGGTTCTATGAGAAATAGACATGTTCAACAAACAGGTAAAGAAGATGAAGTTTTGTTAGATGAGAATATGGTGGAGTATATTTATGAATCGCCAGTTTTTGTCAAAGAACATTCCAAAAAAGTATTACGAGGGTCGTTATTCAACGATACTTCGTTTTTATCGGCTATGGATGTTATGGATTACTCGTTGGTTGTTGGTATTGATGATACATCTAATAAATTGTATATTGGTATTATCGATTGGTTGAGAACATTCACTTGGGATAAAAAAGTTGAAAATTGGGTCAAAGGTAATAATTTGATTGGAGGTAATAGAAAAGGTAAGGATCCAACAATTGTGACTCCAAAACAATATCGAACTAGGTTTAGAGAAGCCATGGAAAGATATATATTGGAAGTACCCGATATATGGTATGAAGGTACTAGATAAAAGTATATTATAGGTACTAGATAGAACAAATTATAAGGGGTTTCATTGGGGCATATGTAAATTGAAGCTTAGTGTAGGGTAAAATAGGAGTACCTTTTAAAGGCTGATGGTATTTATCGTGATTGCTGTGCCTTGCACTATGCATGATGATAAAATATGCAGTAAAGATTAAAATTACGTCAAAAATTGAATTTAGTTGCTATTGTAATGACCAGTGAATATTAACTACAGGGCGAAAGTATAACAACAGTAGAGGATAGATATATATATATCTAATCGAACAACTCAATTGATTACTCTCGATTTTTTTGAATTTTTTTTATTCTAATTTACTTCAGAAGGAAAACAGATGGCTAATCTCTTGCTAAATTCTAGATTCGATTTCAATCTTTACTTTTATTTTTCATAGATGTGTATCAGATCTATGCAAAAATAAGGTGTTTTTAATTATCCATCTCTATATCGATGACCATGTAGGGAGAGCAAGATTTACAAATTTACAAAAAGTTGCAAAAGATTGCCCAAAATTATTTCCCAATTGGCTAATATTCCATTACCTTCCATGTAAAAATCGTGAACAGGTTAAATCTACAATTACCCTGAAGATCCAAGATACACATGTGCAACGGTGAACTACAATCATCATGGTCTGGTCCATTTCGACTTGATACCATTCTCATGCTATGCTTCTCCTATTTAAAAATATCTGCACGCACTGCCGCATGGGGATGCTTTGTAGCAATTATATTACAATGACCAGTGAAGTGGGTCTGTATTCATTCTGACATGGTATATGAGATATATATAGATATGAAGATATATAGATATATACAAATACCACTACATGTCACCAACGCAATAGTCTAATTTTTTTAGACGTCTTTATGCATATCGGATCCTTTATCAAAATATACGGCTAAAAAATTACCAACAATGTTGCACAACGCGTTTAAAAACAATGAAAATTAAGTTGAACAGTCGATGAACAGCGGATTAGAATGACTAGGGAATCATTGATGTAGCAGTATAATAGTTGCTAGTACGAACAATACCAACTTTATGCTAATGACAAGCCAATGTCAACTGTAGATAGCTAAAAAAATTGGCTGATCTGGTTACAATAGGTACGGCAGTGAAAATAAATAGGAGAGATTAGTACTTGATTTACTGTGGCGGTTAGCTTGAAAGTTGGCTAGTAGGAAGATAATAGTGATATATATGTAACTAGATCTTAACACCAATCGTAATCTCTCTATTCGAGGTGTAATACCCAGTGAAGTGAGGCTCTTAGATAAAATTCTCGAAAATTACCAAATGCAATTAAAAAATAAAATATTTCCTAGGAATCAAAATTGCTGGTAATTTAAAATTGCACTGATATTATTTTGTTTCTTATTGATTATTGATTTGATTAGACTATAATAACATCTACTTATAGATACACCATTGGAGTTTCCTTAACAATTTATTGGACTTTCTTCAATTAATATTTTTAGCCAGATTTATCAAGATTTACATCAAACTTCTAGGTTTAGTTTAAGTTTCAGGCAATCTTTGTTTTTATTTTCCCTTTGATCTAGTTGCTTTCCAAGAGATATTGGTTCAAGTATGGGTTTCGGGTTGCACACAGCTAGTTTGGTGCTTTTGTTCATATGTTTTGTGTTTTTGTTGCTAGCTACTATTTCAGCTCCTATTGTGGAAGCATTTCCCTTGGGTAAGACTGCAAGTTATGTCTATGGAACCTTTGGTTATTGTACAGGTGGATCATGTTCCACAGTAGGATACCCCTGGGATTATCCTACTGGAGATTCTCTGAGAAATTGGATCTTGAACGCATCCACAAGGTCTTCCTTGAATAAGATTGTCATTTTGATTCCAATCACCCTTGGCTTAACTTTCATCAACATGATTAGTGCCCTCGTTTTACATTTCAAAAACAAATTGAAAGTTATTCCTATCGTTTTAAACTTGTTGGTCTTGTTATGTTTAATAATTCTTGCAATTATCTTGATTTTGCTTTATTATCCTAATGTTGGTTGGATGACTTGGTGTTTATTAGCTTGTGCCGTGTTGGCCATTATCTCATTTATTCTCTTGGTCATTTCTGTTTTCACAAGTTCAAACAATACACTGGACGAAGATTCTGATTTGACTTCGTTGAATAACCAATATATCAATAATAATTTCAACGAGAAATTTTCTAATGTTAATGCTAACAATATTAGTTTACCCCACACCAGACAAGATAATACCAATGACAATGACACTGGATTCAAGGTTAAAGCCCCGTTAGTTATTAGCCAAAACTATAATAATAGTAACGCCAATACCAATAGATCAAATACCATGACTAACACCTCGGAATATAATGCCCACCCTCCAACTCAAACTAATGATTTTATCAATAAACCTATGCCAGCAAATTATGCTTCCAAAAATTCAAGTTACTATTCTCATAATGATGACAAGGTTTCGGTGGTTAATTCAGTCGGTACTCCAGTTAATTCCAATAAACAAATGGCGCCTGCTATTGTCGCAAACGTTGCTACAAGATCGTCCATTGAGGATGTACCAAGACAAGGTTACGCTAATAATACCAATGGCAATGTTGGTCAAGGAAATTATCAACGCCAAACCCCCTACCCCACAAACTCGGTACAATACCCTACAAATTCGGTGCAATACGATCAGTCTGTTTTCCAACATCATCCTGAGGTCGAGGGTCATAAACCTTTCACTGAATTAGATGATTTTGAAGTTGATGATGAATTGGCAAATACCAATCACAATGGTTTAGTAAATAATCTCCAACTTTCTGATTCAGAATCAGATTTCACCAGTGTTAGTCAAAGAGGTTACAACTACAATTCGAATAATATCCAATATCCACATGTTCAACAGTTTGCTCCATCAAATCAACAGTTCAGTCAAAACGACGATGTTCCTCCACCACCTCCACCCCATCAGCAAGCTTATAATAATCGTGCTTATAATCCGAACATGGGCAGACAACCAAATCAAGGTTTTCAACAAGCACCACCGGCCCAACAATCAAGATCTGATGGTTTATTAAATGATAATCCAGATTTCAATATTGTCGGACCATCTAAACGAAAACAAAATTCTGGTTTTGTTCCTGTTGCTGCTAGATACAAGAACAAATTGGTGCCTGGTGGAGGAAGACCTGGTAATGGAACCAGCACCAACACAGGAAGCGGTCCTTACAATATCGCTAGGTAAATCAATTTGATTATGTATTATACAACAACTGTACATTACGAAAAGATCCGCGGGTACTATACTTAATTAAACTTCAATTCTTTTCAATCGTGAATTGCATTACTATTACTATTCCTTGTTTTATATAGTTAACTTTATGTTTATATAAAATTTGATAAATTTGACATTTTTATATTGCAAAAAGTTCGTACTAGCCGAATCATCCATATACATGAAGATTTCGGGAGTTGAACCAATCTAAAACGATCAACATTAAAGAATTAGAACTTTATGGATCAACCCGGTTGACCTGTCGTCACTATCATTATCTATGTATTGCTTCATCACCCGAATTTATAGCTGGCCTGTCATCCGAAGGTTTCTCTGGTTCCACAGGAGCCGGTTTTTCAATAACCTTAGTTGTACCATGCGGCTTCACCAATAGCACAATCACCAAGGCAAATACAATCAAACTTAGTAAAAAGATAATCTTACACTTGGTGGTTCGTTTTTGATAACTAGTGGCTTTGATCAATTCCTTATCTGACTGTTTCAAGTCCTGTACCGTGTTTTGTAAGTTATAATCGATTCTATCCAACATTGTACCTTGATCTACAACAAGCGATTCCATTTCTTTGAAAATGGTTGAAATTTCCAAGATACCCATAGCCAATTTAGAAATCTCCTGGTCTCGTTTTAACAAATACTTTGAATTCGGATCGACCTGGGCTTGTTTCAAGACTTGAGTAGAGTACTCTTCAATATTTGGGTCATTTTTTTGAAGTTTATCTCGATCTTCCTCTTCCAAAAATACAGAATTTGTTGGTAGCAACGTATCGAATTCATCTTCATCGTCTCTGAGAAACTTTATATAATTATTTTGCAAGTTTCTGAAATTTAACGAATTGTCTTGAATCTTTCTGGCGTAATTTTTCTTATAATTGGCCAATATTTCCAAATCGGATTGTGAAAAATTTAGATTTAATTTTTGATGATTTAGTTGTAAATATTCGAATTTTTTGACCAAAATATAACACTGTTCAAAATCTTTCAAGATTTTGTAATTGAGATTATCCAATTTAGTTTCCATCAGTTTCTTATCTGATTTATTTACAATAATTAATTTTTTGTATAATGAGTTCAATTCATTGATTTCGTTTTTGATCATACTTAAATTTATATCTAGTTCTTTGGATATTTCAAACATTGTAGGGATCATTGGTTTCATTTCAATAGCTTCAGTTTTATCTCGATATTTGCCATTCTTTCTTCGATTGCCAATTAATCCAGCCTCTTCTTCATCCATAGCATCAAATCTATCTCCATACTGCGGTAGTGATACCTGCGTCCTAGGTATAGTTCGACGGTACGATAAGTACAAATTTGTCCTATCTCTAAACATATTTGTTGAAATTACAACAACTGGCTGTAAACTCTACAGATATCCTCTTGAGATTGAAAATACGTTTTCCTGTATGTAATGCAAATTCTATAGGACTTAATCTATAACTATAAAACTTGGATATAATGCTAATAAGATCCCATGGATGGACCTAACGGTTGATCTGTAGTAGATCTTTTTCTTTTTCTTCTAGTTGTTTAAGCTATTTTTTCTTTTTGTGAAGGAATGATAAATTATGTAAACTTAAACTTGAGCTTGATCGAAGTGGTGAAGCATTTGCTAAACCAGAAGTCGATCGAAGTGGTGGGGCATTTGCTGCCCTATCAGAGGCACTTGACGATGGCATCATAGTCGCCGTTTTAGGTGGATGAGCATCGAGATGCGGTGTTGTGACAGGTGATGCTGAAGGTAATGAAGATGACATGTTTCCACTATCTATGTTTCTTTTGGAAGAACTTCTTGATAATGACGCTCCTGAAGGTACAGCCAAACTCAATGAACTTTGGGTCCTTGATTGTAAAGGAGACGAAGCGTTTGAAGACGAACGTGACAAATTTGTTGAAGAGCCACCAGTCCTGGATAAAAACGATTTGTTTCGGTTGGCAGTAGTTAAATTGATATCTTCAAAACGTTTGTTTACTTCATCTAAATTGATATTGGAACCAGGCAATGGAGGAGCGTAGGGTGGTGACATGTCATCTTTGAACGCCGAAGATGCTTGATTATAATCAGGCACCTGAGATAAAAAGCTTTCAGTCGAATTAACTCGAGACAAATGGGTAGGAGGGGATAAGATTCCCGGAGTCGATACACCATGTCCTTGAAAGTAATCTGGTTGGTCGTCGTCCAAATTGAAAGTTGCTCGTTTTCGAGGGGTACCAGCGCCCGAGGAACCGCCACTGTTAGTTCCGGTGCCCAAGGCACTATTAATGGCACCTGGAGTACCCGCACCAGGGGTTAATTGACCATTCAATTGGCCCAATCTTGCTGATAACTGATGAGAATCAAGTGGCAGCATGGAAAAGAAATTATTGACATCTGCCGAACCATGATCGATTTCTATAGGGGTGATTGATCCCGAACTCATGGGTGAGGCCATTGGAGAAGCCATAGGTGAAACATCCTGCCATAAGCGATCATAAATATGGCGCTCATAAACGGGAGGAGCCACCATGCCTTGGAAATCTTGAGTACTTTTGGAATAATTGGCGAATAAGGTTTCTTCATCGACATTGGCGTGAATTTCGACAAAGGGGGAGATAAACAATTGGATAGGGAGCGAGGCTCTTAATTCAGAGACATGACCACCTAAATTGATTAATCCAATGACAAATTTCAACTTGTGACGGATTTTCAAATTGGTAGAAATGTCACAATCCTGGGTGACCTTCAGTAAACTACTGGGCAATTGTAAATTGTAATTGACTTCCCATTTATCGGCATATTCTTCTTGATTAGTAGATTTTATAGTTTTTTCAGCAATTGCCCGTTCATTGGCATAAGTTGGTGGGACATAGCCGACATAGGAGTAATGTTCAATCAATTGTATATTGATCTTCCCCAATTTCAACCCTTTAGCTAAAGGTACAAGCATAAAACTGATGGGGATAGTAGAACCAATAGATATAGCCTTGGTAGGAACATTTAAGGAATATTCGACCTTGTTGGGCCAAGTATTATCCACAGCAACTGATTCTGATAAATCGATGGAATCGGTAGTTAAAGTTCGAACAACTCGTAATTTCTTTTTGGTGGTTATAGGATGTTGAAACATTTTACCCTTTTCGACGGTTACTTCAAGATTGTAAGACACATTAGCACCAGGTAAACCTTCGACTGATTCTGGAATATCCCCTGGAAGGATAGCCAGGAAGGGGATATCGTAATTTCCAGGAATCAATGTATGCGACGAAGACGATAAATGTAAATTGGAAGACGATAAACTGGTAGAAGATTTGTTCAATTTGTGTAAACTAGTTGAAGAATTCCTCAAACTAGTGGGTCTATGCTTCAAATTTGAATTTGAATTTTCATATAAATTGGTTAAATAAGTATTGATATCGTTATTATTCCAGTTATATTCGTATAATTTTTTTTCGAAATTGATATTGACCAACCCATCATTCTGTTTCAATTTGATAGTGGAATATAATCTTATATGTAATTTTTTAATGTATAAAGGTTCTGGCGTGGAAATGTTGATATTTCCTTCTAATAACACCAGGGCTGCCTCGGTGGTGGTCCCTTTTAACACCAAGACATCGTGTTCTAGGTTGGTGAACGATACCGACACAGTAGTCTTCTTCATGGTTTAAAAAATATAAGAAATAATGAAAATCTGTGAAATAATTCTATATATATCTGTTGCTCTTCCTTTAGACGCCAGGTCTGCACTACTTCATCGCCTTTTTCCTTATCTCGCGTGTACTGTATATAGAAAGTTTTTCCGAAAAGCAATCCTTCCACCTGAAATTAATCAAAAACTTAACTTAAATCTCCTTATATATCTCTCTATCTCTTTCTCTAGAACATTCACTACATGTTATTTTGATACACATTACTATACATAACTCTTGTTGTTGGGTTGGTTGGGTTCTTTGTGTTTTTGTTGGTATAGTTAGTGTTGCTATCGGCCGTAAAAGTCCGAGATCAATCACGTGGGAATATGGTAAAAAAAAAATTACCAAAATAGATGTGAAAATTAACTCAAATATGACAGATGTCTAAGCGAGTAAGTAGTCAAATGCCGAAGTATGGGATTTTGGTATTGTTCGCTTCTGTTTTCTACAACTACAAATATAATATCGTTTAGTCCACGTTTTTAGGGGTTCCATTGCATTGGGTTTGATTTGTCACATATTATGGTGGCTATGGTCTGTTTTGGTATGTTTTGCGATTTATCCGAGCGATTATACTGTTAGGTGGCATGTCACGTTAGTTATATAATTAATTGTTGTTGGGTGGTTATAAATTATTTCTATGTGTAGGCTTAGTTTAGATATAGATTAGATTAGCGCATAGATTTTTTTTTTTTGCAACCAAACGGTAAAGGAATTAGGAGTGGTCTTGATTTATAATAATAGATAAAGGCAATCACACCTTTTAATATTGAGCGTCAAAGGTAGTACAACCCTACCTTCCCTAGTATTGATCTAACCTCTGGTTAGATCAATTGTTATCACCACATTTTTTTTTTATTTTCTTATCTGGTACCTTTAATTAAATTTTTTTATCGATAAACGCTGGCACGCCTAATATTCAATTGGATTAGGTCTGAATTGATACCAAGAAAGATTGGATTGTGAGATTATCAATTAATATAAGGCTTTACTAAAATATATCTCCTAGGTAATAATCTAGTTGGTAATTACATACCAAGAAAAACACACACATACACACACAAAAATGCAACTAAACAAAAACTACACTAAAACTAATCCCATTTTTGGAGTGATGGACAACCAATCAAGGTGATTTCAAGGTAAAATGTTTATCTAGTGTCAAGTGAGCTATCTTTCGAAATCGTACGATTTTTCTCCGCATCTTCATTCTTCTCATGCTGAAAAATATACCTGTAATACCACAATCCAGATTAGTTAACAATATATTTGGGTCATGAATGAAACAATTGGGCATTAAATATAACGGTTGCCAATAACAAACGAATACAGTTATTTGCAAGAATTGCCCATACCCGGCATAAACCCGAACAAGGACTGATATTTAGACGAGCAATGTCTATTAAGTCCGAAAAGTTAATACTATGTCTAAACGTATATTGTTCAATAGATCATAATAAACACAAAATTAAGGGTTGCCAATAACAATCGAAT
This sequence comes from Candida sp. Y128-05E, assembly GCA_037042355.1. NCBI lineage: Eukaryota > Fungi > Ascomycota > Pichiomycetes > Serinales > Debaryomycetaceae > Candida > Candida sp. Y128-05E. Next base: position 2,046 of record JAXQKE010000294.1, on the reverse strand, counting down.
ACAGGTAGTAACAAGAATTACCCATGCTCGGCATAGACCCATACAAGGAGAGGATACTTAGACGAGGGATTTGTAAGGATTGACAGATCTGCAAAAGAGTCGAGATATTTTAATTAGCCTAACACAAAAAGTCCAATCCATAACCTACAATGCATAAACCCCATACTCCAAATTCTTTTTTAATCATCCAGTAATCAGAATCAGACAATTTCATTTGAAACCGTTTCACTTCAAAACGTTTATGCTGGATCTACAGTGATATGTTCATAAATAAACCTTCGGCTAAATATAGACCAGCATTGTTCATATTGTCGTATAAAAAGTTTATATACAGGGAATAATCTCGTAATTGTTTGATGAATAGACGACAGAGACAACCAGCGTAAGCAAAATGTCACAGTATGCTACAGCAACTTACGTGCATTGTTGGTAGATAGTGCGGTGAACATTGTCACATACCAACCAACAATTATCATTATCACAATGGCATACTCCAGCCAACATAATACGCTAATCGTAAATTGTTGACTATGCAACTCGTACCAAAGTTAACAATAACCTAGACCGTAGATTTCTCCATACAAGATATTATTCAAGACATATACAATTACAAGCTAAAACCATTGAAACTTTAGTATAAACCATTCCAATATAATCTTCGCTTGATTAAAAATAGAAGGTACGGCTTCGTCAATTTCATCCATTCTCATTATTTTAAAAAAATAAACGCTAGACCAACTATATGTTCCTGGTTAGACCATCTCAAGGTTCCTGGTTACACCACTGATTGGTGTTCTTGTTTGGCTAAATTTGAGCCCAAACATCACGTGATTTTTAAATTGCTGCAAAAAAAATACTTGGTGCGTCTACATTTAGCATAATTACCAGCCTCCCAAAACCAGGTTTGGTAACTTATGTAAAACGACGAGATTAATTTGCTGGTAATATGGCTAGATGTCATTTGAGGCTAATCACCATTGTATATATTATACATACAAAATCTTCCCCTGAGCTATCGAATAGAAGTTTTCATTAATCTTGCATTTGGAGTTTGTTCCAGTTAATCATTTATAGCATTTTGGGTCATATCCTTTCATCATACCATCACATTCATTTTCATCATGCCCACCTATAAATCCCAACATGAAACTAGTATCAATAGATTTAGTTTGATATCTCCAATCATAACCGATGATATTGATAGTACCGACTATGAAAGTGATTCAGATACCTTATCATCATCACCCAATCCAATAAAAAGAAGTAGACTGGCCAATTTCAAACCATTGAAGAGACATAGTTCCCACGCCAGTCTCACAAGGAAAACGACAATATCAAATAGTTTTGTTGATTTTGATTTTACATTCAATTCTAAATCAGATATATCTGATTTAGAATCATTGCCCGATTTAACTGAAGATGATTACACCCCAGAAAATTCACCCATAAAAGCAATTAGTCCTAAAGTTTTGTATTTCGAAGATATTACTCCGAAAAAATTGAATCTCTATGAACAGCCATTGCCAGTTAACACCACATCATTATTTGATATTCCCGAAATTGTTCATAGAATTGTCACTTTTGTTGACGAACAAAATAATCATTTGCCTCAAGAATCAAATAATTTGACAAAAGTTCAACCTAAATCTCCCCACCTATTCAATTGCTTACTTGTAAATAAACTATTCCATCAAGTTACTTCGGAAATCATATCTCAGAAATTTTATTTCGATAATGAATCGAAATTCGCCAATTATATCTCGTCAGCATCTTCAATTCAATTCAAACCTAAATTATTCATATTACATAAGTTATTCCGGACAAAACAGTCTGCAATTGATAAATTGATCGACAAGATGGATTTCTCCAATTTAACTTGGTTAGAACTCTATATGTGCCCTAAACTAGCACCGGTTGCTCCATTTTTAGGTCACAAGTTAACCAAATTGGTTATCACGGGGTCGAAAACCGTCGATGATGAATTCCTTACCATGGTCAGTGTCAAATGCCCTAATTTACAGGTGTTAGATGTCAGAGCATGTGAAC
>JAXQKE010000293.1:0-26323 GCA_037042355.1 Candida sp. Y128-05E | reverse complement strand
AAATATGATGAAAAACTTGAATATTCTATGAATAATTGGTTGGCTATTGCAATAGAGCGTTTGCAAATAAGCTTGCTATTTTATTTGTAGTTATTGTAGGAGTTTATATGACTATGTATTGTATATTTAATAAAATATTATCTTTAAAGATTTGTAGAACTAAAACATTCGTAGAACCAAAAAGGTGTAAAGATTGGAAGATAGTCAGATCCAAGGTTGAATAATCCCTTTGGGTTATAGCATTATGAAATAATTAGTGGCTGCAAAAAATTTCTTGCAGCATTCCTAATTGGGAAGTCAATGCCAATATTAGACTTTTATTTTACATCTAAATCGAAACCGTAAACGAAATGCTCAAATTGCAAGGTATTTTGAGAGCCGACTTTATAGATTAGTTGGGGTATCACAGTACAATACTGGAAGCATATAAACACATACCAATATATGAAAAAGAATTTTTGTTGTAAATATAAATTCTAGTGTTATAAATGGCATTTATTAAACAACGGGTGTTTATTATGAATGATCTTTGTGAAATAAGGGGTAGGAGTAACACTTTGGTGGGGTTCTCTTATGGTCTGTTTCTGTTGGATAGTTATTTTGCAATTTCTATTTTTTATTTCTAAAGTGTGTATTCGATTTTCTAATTGAAGAAAAGAATATAGTTGCAAAATTTAATGAAATGTAATAAAATATAACCTTCCCAATAGAATGGGAACGCAGATTCACTAAATATTTACATATTTGGTACTACTTGGTAAATTAACCGTTATCATTATTTGTATTATGATGAGTACTATATACAATTACAAATAATTGACAAAATAATTAATGCTGGGATAAGTTAATCCTTACCACTTATAATTAGCTCTAACTTTAAAATTCAAAGGTTCATTGTTCAAGTACATTCTTGGTTTTTCCTGCAAGAGTTTTTGTTCTTTTTCCCAGCTTTTTCTCAATTTGGTCAAGTTCGATTTCAATATAACTTTCAAGTGGATGTATGGATGGTCTATACGCCCCATTCTCGATCTACCTTTGATATCCATTCTGGCTTGCCATTTCCCATCACTTCCGGTCCAGAGAGCGTCGATGTACATTAAATCCTCATCCCAGTTCAATTCACGGGCTTGATCCAAACCTCGTTTCAAAAGAATTTCCAACTCAGTGGAAACTTTTTTGGAGTTGAAATGTAATTGATTAATAGCATTTTTCACAGTATAACCTCTAACAAATCTGTTAACTTGAGTAGCTTTCTTCATGGAAGATTTGATTCTATATGAAGATAAATAAATGGAAGGTTCCAAGATATCAATCTCTTCGTTTGTGAGTGTTAATTTATATGTTTTCCCATCTAAATTAACTATTCTATCGTTTTTATAAAATCCATGTTCTTTAATTACTTGGTTGAATAATTCTCGTTTTAATGGAGTTATATATTTATCATCACGTACTTGTCTTTCCAAGGCAGTTTGTCTATGGTATTCATTTAATTGTGAATCATTTTCAATCGTTAACTCTTCATCTTCTTTGACATCTACTGGAGCAGCAGGCTTTGTTTGAGTTAATTCACCAAAAACATTGGAATTTCGTATGTAATTGGTTGAGTGGAACTGTTGTATTCTGGGTATAGATCCAACAGTAGGATATGACCTACTTCTAACCAAAATACCAGTCAATCTAGTGAACATGCTGGATACAGACGTTTACCTTACTGTAGTGAAAAATCTTTTTCATTGAAAATTTCAAAAATGGTAGCGCCAAAAACAAAAATTAATTACCTACAAAAGACAACAAACATGAAGAGTAATGGAGGTAATGGTTTGGGTATGATAGTACTCTTGAATTACACCATTCTTCTCTACAATTTATTATTTTCTTTAATTTTTTTCATTTTATTTTATCTAATATATACAATAGGATTGATCAAGATATTAGAATAATGCGAACAAGCAATATATTATATTGGTTATTATCTTTATTTATGCAATTTAATCATCGTAACCTGATAAACTAGCGTCTCTGGCTCTGGTAGGTAAAGGATACACTCTTGGAATAGGTTCATGATCTGGATATAAGTACTTTCTTCTTAAAGGAGTGGCCAATAATAAAAGAGGAGCAGATAACCCTAAAGCAACCGACCAGAAGAAATGCGGTTTTGTATGTGCATGGTATCTAGCCCACTAGATATGTTAGTAAAAAGAAAAAGAAAAGAAAAAGGAAAAACAGATAAAATGAAACCAGTGTCGAGTGTTATATTCAATACAATGAGTTCAGCGTAATTCAAGAAAAATATGAACTTATTTCACCATTGGTACATTGAAATAGTGTAGAACTAATAAAAGTTCAGTATGTTCCCAAATCCATTAGAAACTAGTAAATCCACAATTTCCAATTTAACTCTCAACAAAAGGATAGCATTAGCTATGCAGCCATCGTCTAGAGCTAGATTTAAGATATTATGAGTTCACTCGATGTAATTCAAGACAATTGTTCAGTTCAACCTTGGTACACTGAAATACAAAACAATATGCCCCTTAATCCACAAGAAACTCTAGCAAATACACAATTTCAACACAGTAATATAATATACATATCAGCAGATTCCTCAACACAAATATCCATAACATATTTCATCATATTAAAGAACCTTCAATTCATTTCGCATCTCAAAGACATGCAAAAACGTCCAATTCACTTTATTTTTTCTCTTGATAATACATACTCTTATAGGTTGTTTATAATATACGGGATAATCTCCCCAAACTTGTCTAGCTGACATTGTGTATCTGTAGTTCTAATCTAAGGTTTACTTTGATTAAGGTAAGTTTTTTCTCACCAGATTTCATTGGATATTAAAATTCCTGCATACAAAAACTAGTATAAAGATTAAATTACAAAATTAAACGATAAGAATACTAACAAACGTATATAGAAGAATGAATTAATCAACTTTCTTAGAGCCAGTTTTCACACCGGTTGATTTTCCGGAGGATTTTCCTGAAGATTTAGAAGTTTTTGCTTGTTCAGCTAACAATTTAGCTTCTTTTTCGGCTTCTTTAGCTTCAAATTCCTTTTGGGCTTCTCCGTCGTACCATTCAGCATAGTATAAACCACCTTGCAAGATCAAAACACCAACTAATACAATAACAATGATGACTTCGGAAGCAGCAATGACAGCGACACCGGTGTACGAGTCAACTTCACCCCATTCACCAGAAATACAAGAAGCAACACCGACTCTTAAATTAGTTAAATAAATAATAACACCAGCCATATACAAGATTAAAGTACCATATTCAAAGTATTTCGATTCTTCTTGAGGTTTATATAATTTAATAAAACATCCTGACAAACCAATAGCCATTACTGCATGGAAGATATGGTGTAAATATCTAGGAGAACTTCCCCATTGGGCATAATGGGCAATCGACTTATCAAAGGCATCTCCAATAGTATCTCTTCTCCAAAGAGTGTTCAAATCATAAGGTAATTGAGCGTAAGCAACACCAAGACCAAAACAAGTGGCACCAATGATCATCACAGCACCAACAGGTGCTATTTCTTTATATGTAAGCCTAGGCATCGTATTTAGATCAATTAATGATTGAAAATTACTGGGGACTGGCTAATTTTATAATCGTAAACTATGGTGAATTATATGCAGGCGATATTAAAAATGCCTTACAATTTAAAAGATCAAAGATAAGCAGGAAATTGTAGATAATATTCTATTTAATTGAATGCAAGATGTAGGTTATCATAGGTTATCACAATGAAGTAAAACTAGAGAAAGATGTCCCATGTTTATTGTTTTATGAGTAGTTTGATTTTTGGGTGCAAATTTTTTAACTCTAATTAACAATGGCATGCGGAAGCGATATATTGTTAGTGAAAATTTCTACCAGATAAGAGATAGCAATTACATGTGCTATATGAAAGAAGATTATTAATATTTAAATATTCAAGAACTATATATTTTTGTTTTATCTATTATGAATGGAGATGTTAAATTATTATATCTTAATTTTCCATGAATTTGAATAAGAAAGTGAAGAAAGTTGAGGCGGCAATCAAGGCACAAATCATGTTTGGACCAAACTTATCACCATACTGAACTGGTTTCTTTTCTCTGATCATCAATACTCTCCAGATATAAGTGTAGGTAGAGTAACCTATAGTGAATAACGCAGCAATGAAAAATCCAATCGATGCAGTAACCGAACTCTTAGTACCATAATTCAATAAAGCTTGGGCGGTGAACCCTAAGATCATTCCAATTGATAACCAACTCAAAAATGTTCTTTCAGTGGCAAAGTATACTTTTGGTTCAATTCTAACGGGGACACAAATGATTTTCCCTTTAGGTAATTTATCCTTAAAAGTTTCGTTCAAGTCATAGTTTGTACCTTCTTTGACGGTAAATGTTCTGTCATCATTGAAGTAGTACAAAAATGCACCATAGGCTTTATTAAATAAATTAGTTAATGGTGAGTTTGAATTTCTGGATGAATAAGTATTTGGTAACAACAATGGTGTTCCTTCATCCAAATCTTCTTCTAATGGGTTAATATCATTTGAAAAATGAACGCCCGACGAACTTGAGTATGCACCTGCCATTTCTTCATCATCTAATTCACCCCCGGAACTTGACGACTTGATCATTCGTTGACCTCTCAAAATACCATACTCTTGTTGAATCTTGGGTTTACGGATATCAACGTCCATTTGTGGTAACCAGAATGGCAATAAATTGACATAGTCGGGTAATAATGAAGCCCCACCATGGATGAATTTGGAAAACTTGGGCACAGCTTCGACTAAATGAGACGAAATAAGGTCTCTAACCCATACTGGTGGCTCTTGGCCTAATTGGGTTTGTAATTTGACTTCCAAGACGGCATATGGGAATCTGCAAATATCTTTATCTGGTAATTGCTTGAACGGATAATCAACCCCAATATCGGTTCTTCTCCAGTTCCCATGGGTACGATCATACCCATCGAAATCGTCTTCTCTAACCATGGAAAGCTCAGTATCCAACGAGATTCTAACTCTAGCATCCCCGGGTAATTGGAACGCAGTTCTGTTATAGAAAGATCTCATAACAGGTCTGTATTTATGTTTCAAAACACGGTATTGAACTTCTTCGGCCAACTTTTCCAAATTATCAATTTCCTGTTTTGATTTCTTACCATCTTTTCTAGCTTTTTCAAACACTTGTTCGGCGGTGAAATCACCAGTTAAGAAATTATTAACTTTTTTCTCCTTTAATGAAAATCTGGCCTTCACCGACTTTTCACCGGTCCAATCTTCACGATGGGTTTTACGTTCCACAAAGATCTGGTCGGATTTCATACCACCATACCATCTCAATCTGATAGCTTCAGCCCCTTCATCCTTTCTTAATCTACCGTAGTATAAATCCATGGCCTTGTTGTCGAAATAAATTGAAGTAATAGCCGAATCTTCGGGCTCGAATTCCTTATCAGCATTGAAAACTAACACCGGTAAATGTTTCAAAATGATCAATTTCAATTCGGTGATGTTATCAGGATGAACCCAGTATTTGGTAGTTTGTCTAACGAAATTTTGTTGAGACCCACCAGCGGATGAATCCCCTTTAATGGGATTACCTCTAGTTCTAACTAAATTGTAAAGTTTCGACAATTTCACAATCAAATCATCATAATTGTCCTTGTAAAAAGGTTTAGCGTTTAATCTAACCGACCAAATAGGTTTTAAATTATATTTAGTAGTTTTATCATGTTTTTTCACAATTTTCTGGAAACCAGTATAATTTAATCTAGTGAATTTAGCCAAATCATGAACGTCGGCAATTATATCGGACAATTCTTCCTCCAAATCCTCAAAATCTTGTTCTTGAGGAGGATTGGGTACTGAAGGATCTTTAGCATTATATTTTTGCTGAGCGTCGACCACTTGGTATACGTATTTTTCAGCATCCTGGATTCTACGAGTAACCTCCGTATTCTTCACTTTAGTGAAAGAGTATACTTTATCTAAATCCTGTTCCAATTGATTGAGAAAATCCTCTTCCAACTCATCGGTCCATTCATAATCGTTTTCCTTTAAGGATTTCTTCAAATAGTGTTTCAATTCATCATAATTGATATAATAGTACGAATACTTTTTGATCAAAGCATTATGTAAATGATCACCAAACTTCATTCTTCAAGAAATAATCGTTAATCTAAACGATTTGGTTAATCTTCACTCCGTTAGATGGAAATGCAACCAGATAATCTAAACAAAATTTATACGGCCCACGTGCGATGATAATTAATTTACAGTTGGTGCGGCGGAAGAAATTAGGGAGGAGTTTAGGGAAGGAGTAGACGAAGCCGCGAGAACATATCGCTGTATAAATAGAACCATGGTGCTAGAGTGGACACACGGTAGTTAGGAAATGTTGCTTAAAGCATTGTTGTTGTTTACAATGGGATAGCCGATAATAGATCAAACAAAGAAATGGATTTTAAATCAATAGTCAATAAATTAAAGTAGCGTTACTATAACAACTATTTATGCAAATGTACGATGCACTTGGTTGGACTCTGATAAGTTAAGAGATTAAATAAATATATTGTTTGTATATGGTTTTATATATTGTGATGATTCACTTTGTGAGTACTTCAGCTAGTCGAGCTTACTTGACTGAAGCTTTCTTTGGTGCTTCTCACTTAATGATAGCTCATAATTTACTCTTTTCTTGAATTAATAACAATTTCAAATTCTCAACCACTTTAACAGCAGCACCATACGACAATTCATATCCCATACCTCCAGCACCGTAGTTACTAAGTACATGGTTGGTAAACTTGGTTTCCCATTTAGGTTGAACTGCTAAATTTAATCCCCCTTTTCTTGCAGGTCTAAAACCTACATTCACCTTTACAATCTCTAAATTTCCATCTGGTTGAAATAACTCCGGGAATAACCTACGGCCGTTCTCAATCAACTGTTTGGTATCTTCTGCTTTGATCTCAGAAGTTGTATCTCCAATTTGTTTAGTGCCTCCCAAAATCATGCCTCCATTCAATGGACGGGGAATACAGAACGTCCATACCCCTTCCTTCAGTTGGTGGGTGATTGTAGAGTCAATGGTGTTGGTTTTAGGAGGACGCACTAGTAAAGTTTGTCCCCGAATTGGGAAATTAGCTGGATCATTTCCTCCATGGTAAAGGAGTCCATTTCCAGAACAATTAATAATTATAGGATTATTCTTGACCAATTCGTTAACCTCTTGTAAACTGGTTAATTTCTTGGTAATAAAATTGATCTTGTACTCTTGGTACAATTTTCGATAGAGAAATTGTAAATATAATGGAGGGTTTAATACCCAGGTTTTATACGATACACCTAGTTTAACTCCAGAAGGTAACTCTTCTTCTGGAATCACCTGAAAATCGTCAATTTGATCTTTCCAGCCAGTGGATAATTTGGAATAAAATTCATCGGGGTTCTCCAAGTATTCTTTACCTTGAATGAATGTTATTGAAGATTCGGGATATTCTTGAGCAAATTGCTTGAATTTAGATTGAGTCACTCTTGTCAACAACATTTCGTGATACTCTTGAACATTTTTACTTGGGAATGGTCTGAAATGTGCTCCTGCCCATGGGGAAGTATACTGATGGGAATTTGACAAACTTGCATTCATCTCTGGATTATGGGGACCATACTCTCCAATCACCGTTAACTCATATGGCTCAGTTAAAGTTTCACATATAGCCAACGCAGTGGATAATCCTAGCACACCAGTACCAACAATCACTATTTGAACAACCATGCTTAATATTTCATATATATTCAAAATTGAGTCATATCTATGGTGCTTGTCGTGCAAAAAAAAAAAATCAATATCCGGTGCCGTATTTGTGGAGAAGTTAATTGGACGAGTAACTAACTTTGAAAGAAGTTGATTACGCTCCAATTGATTATACTCTAGTTTATAATATCAAAGTTGATTTTCGTAACAAAGTCTACATTATTGTTGTCGACGGTTTTTGCGATTGGCTGCAAATTTGCAGCCAAATTGCTTTTTACGATGTACACTGATGATAAATATGCTATAGAAACAGGTAATTACAAATGATTATGGATTAATCATAGTTAATACACCTGTAGGGTACCTTCAATGTACTTTTCCAGCAAGTTTTCGTTGATTATTGATAAGATAAATTGGTTATCCTTCTCAATTAATGACAATTTCAACGGATCTGTAACAAAACAGGGTCTCAAGTTTTTATAATTGAAGGATTTGATTGTAAGTGTCGGGAAATTACTAGTAAACCACGACAATAACAATGTAATCATGAAAGGGCCCTGAAGAATTATATTAGGTAATTTCTCCACAGTTTGACAATACGACACATCATAATGTATTTTATGTAAATTGTATGTCAACATGCTATATTTCAATAAATCTGTTGGAGTGAAATCTATTCGCTTTGTTATATCGGGGATTGCAATTTCATGTACTTTATTTGATGGGACATATTCCTGGTTGGTATACATTAAAGTACGCGATTCCGTCAATACTGGAATACTATCACTAGTAAACTCTCGGGAAATCTGAACAAATGTAGAATCACCCACCAGTCTTACTGAACTAATTTTCTCTAAACAATCAATAGTACTTATTTCTTTTGGCTGAAAATTTATATTACCCTTTACCCACAATCTCCGTCTAAACAACTCCTGTCCATTCTCATCCTTTGGAGCTTGATAATTATCATAGCCATCGGTCCCTATTTGTAAATTTTCCTGATTATTATATAAGAAATGAAACCCTTGAAAAAATGCCAGATTTTTATCCAAGTTTCTACTTATTCCCAATACTGAATTAACCAACTGGTTCAAGTGGTGTGTAGTACCTATACTCAACGTATCACGACTCTTCCATCTCTGTAGTTTTGCCAATTGAGCCCAATTTCGTACCATGCCAAATTGTTAGCGGCCATCGCATATATAATTTTTCTCATCTCATCACCCCAAGAATAACCTTCTTTATCTTCATCATGAGTACAAGTGAGTCGTTGAAGGGGATCAAGAACAAGCAGCGAAGACAGAGGATATTCGCTCAGTTGAAGCAAGACAAGAGTAAACAAAAACATAAAGATCGTGCTGAAAGAGCCAAGGAAGAGCGATTAAATCCGGAGTTAAAGGAAAAACGTTTAGAGGAAAATGTACCAGATACTCTTGAGAACAAACGTGTGTACGATGAGACTATCGGAGCTGAAATAGAAGGAGAAGATGAGTTCCTGGAGTTTTTCAAACAAGGACAATTAGAACCTAAGATTTTGTTAACTACAAGTGAATATGCTAAGAAGCCTGCTTATGAGTTTGCGGATATATTGTTGGATTTCTTACCCAATACCACGTTTATCAAGAGAAAGGCTGAATATTCCATGAAGGATATGGCCAAATACTGTGCCGAGAAGGATTTCACTGATTTAGTAGTTATAAATGAAGATAAAAAGAAAGTTACGGGTATAACTTTTATACATTTACCCGAAGGTCCAACTTTTTACTTCTCCATTACTAATATCGTTGACACAAAACAAATCTATGGCCATGGTAGAGCTACTACCCATATCCCAGAATTGATCTTGAACAATTTCAATTCGCGTATTGGTAATACTATTGGGAGATTATTCCAGAGTTTGTTCCCCAAACGACCTGAAATCCAGGGGAGACAAGTCATCACCTTGCATAACCAGAGAGATTATATCTTCTTTAGAAGACATCGTTATTTATTCAAAAACGAAGAAAAAGTCGGTTTACAAGAATTAGGACCGCAATTCACTCTTAAATTGCGTAGAATTCAAAAGGGAATTCGTGGGGAAACTGTATGGGAACACAGACCAGACATGGAACGTGACAAGAAGAAGTTCTACTTGTAATTGTTCGTATATTTTGTATAGTATTATAATCATTCATCATCATATAAAAGAATCCTCCTGTATATAACACGTGCCAACATTATAAAAAAACAAAATCACTCATTGATATGAATGGTTGTAAAATAGACAGTAGGTGTTAAAATCAATTGATATTGATCAATTGGAACGGTGATTCAAGAGGAGTAAAGCGAGTACACACATTATACTCTTGCAGAATTAAAAAAAACGATAATCTTACAAATTGATTGACATTTCATTGGTGGAAAATTGATTTTATTCATAAACAGCGAGTAAATGACAATGAACAGTGGAGGTGCTACTCAAATCATATCGGCACTAGAAGTTGTATATGACCCGAAAACAGACAACGGGCAGCGTCGACAGGCGCAGGATTTTTTAGAGACGATCAAATCTAACGATGAATCACCCTTCTGGGGCTACCAGTTGGCATTGCCAGAGAATAACGGAGAGAACTATGTTGTCAGACATTTTGGTTTGTCGTTATTACAAAATTCTATAAATACCCGATTATACACTTTTAATTCCGAGAAAATTACCACGATCCGAAGTTGGATTATCGAATTAACTAATAAAATCACACCTACAGACCCACATTATATCAAAGAAAAAGTGGCGTTTTTATGGGTCTCCATAGCTAAAAGACTATGGGGAGCCCACCTAATTAAAAGTAGAGATGATCAAGATTCAAATGATAAGGAATTCTCTGATGGGTGGATTTCCATGGATGAAGAGTTGTGGAAATTATGGTGTAATAATTACTCTACTCGGGAAATTTCCCTAATCATAATTAGAACTTTATTCGAAGATGTTTATTTGTTGGATGACCCCATCGCTTCCAAAAGAACTGTCATATTAAACCAACTTATCGTGTTGATTGTTACTCCAGACGCGGTATTATCTACGATGTATGAATCCGATGGCAATATTGCCCAATGCAAATCTAGTGTAGAAGGTTGGTTCAGCACTTGGTCAAAATTTTTAATTGAATTACTAAGCAATAACGAGGTTTCGTCGCAAAATTGCCAAAACTTTGTTCCCAAGATATTATCTACTTTTAAAGCTTGTTTACATTGGATCCAACCATCTATTTTGAAGGATGAAAATATCTTGCAAACTTTAATCTCAATATTATCAATTCAAGATGTCAAAATTAAAACATTAGCCATTGATTGCTTACACATTTTGTTCACTAGACACTACAATAGAATAGAAGACTTTGATTATTTTGTCGGTTCTGTCTTCACCACCGAAGGTATTAACAATTTAAGAAATTTCTATCAAACTTTAGAATTAGATCCAGACGATATAGATGAACAAGTCTATTCTCTATTGAAGAAAACCGTGGAAATGATTGTTTCCTTAAGTGAATATTTGAACATTTCCTCAAAACAAAAAGTATCTTGGGAAAAATCTGATGTTGACAATTACTTGCGATTGGTACTAGATACAACCAACCATCCAAGTTTGATTGTCAGCGGCTTATCTTTACAAATGTGGGTAACTATTTTGAGATATGACGATTTGAGTGCTAAAAAGCCAATAACGAATATAATTCTTGACTTGTTAGACACAGCGGCTAATAAAACTATCAATTATACCTACGATGATGAGCACGTTTCAAAAAAGTTCTTGGATGTTGATTTTGATTCAATGCCAGACGCTACTTCCTTTTTATCAAATTATAAAAAGTTTAATGAAGATATAGTCAGAATTGCTGTATGTAAAAAACCAGAAGGAGGGATGAAGTGGTTGGAAGATAAGTTGCAAGCATTTTTCAGTTCCGATTTGGGTGGACAATGTATCAACCAATATCGTTTAGATGAAAAGTGTAAGGCTATGAATTATGGTACTGCGCAGTTTAATATCATTGAAAATTGTATTAGAGGTATCTCGAGGTGGAGAATATGGTATAATGGAGATGATTTCGACGTTTTAAATGATAGATTGAATAAATTGGTCGAAAGCTTGGGTGAACGGTTGTTGGCCATGAATGTTGCCAGTCCTTTGTTAATTAGAAAACAAGTACAAACATTAGTTCAATTTGCTCCATTATTAAAAGATGTAAGTCCTTTGATGTTTCAAGTTTTGGAAAAAATCTTGACGACTGCAACTTTTGAATACCCTGCTGACATATCGGACGAAGAAAAAGAATTAATTCGAGATTTAAGGACCAGTTGTGGTACGGAATTGAATCGATTAGCATATATTATGCCCGAATCATTAAAGAAAATCTTCACTGACTTGGAAAATGTTGTTGCTAATATATTAACGCTGAAAAAGGTCACAGATCATGAAGTTGTTGCATTCAAATCATTCTTATTGGTTATTGCTTCAAGATCATCAATTAACAATAAAGATGAATTGTTTGCCAAAATTGTTGACCCAGAACTAGCAGCTTGGTCGGCTCCGGAAACCGAAAAGGGTTTAATGGATCTTCATTGGTTTATGGAAAGAATGGGTATAGTTGAAATTGCATCATATTTCCAAAGAAGGGGGATTACAGCAAGTACCAATCTTTTGGAAGCAAAGATGGATGATGAAGGTAAAGAATTAAAAACAAAATTGAAAGACCATTGGTCATCTATATTCCCCATTAGAGCTACTAGGATTTTTATTCAGTATAGTATCGAAAAATTAGGTCATGATTCAACTGAATATATCAATTTATTGAAGCTTTGGAAACCAAGAGTTCAACCTATTGTTCCACACATATTACAGCTTTTAACACAAATTCAAGCCTATCATAATCCCGAAAACTGGAAAGATTTACCTGATGCAGTTCAATCGTTTGTCGGATACAGTTGCTTAGAAAGATTCTGGCAACAAGGTGTTTCAATCCAGTCTAAAGAAACGTTTATTGAAGAAAATGTCAAAGCAGCGTTAACATTACGGGATTTTGCTGATTCTGTTGGACATTTAATCAGATATACTCGAGAATATGCATTTTTAACTATAGGATCGTTATCACAATTAGAAGATACTTTTTATGAAATACCAAATATTGCCACTGTCCTTTGGAAAGCGGTTGCTGGCGATACTGTTGGTATTACATTACACAGTTGGAAGCATATGATCAACAGTTGTTTGCGGAGTGTGGTTAAGAATTGTCCGGTTAAATTTGTTGACGTGTTTATGGCCGAGTTATTGCCAAGTTGTTTTGCTGATCTTGACAAATTATTAGTATCAAAATGGGATAAAGTATATCAACATGGGGTACAATTACAAGGAAATGAAGATGATGAAACCTTATCTGAAGAAATGATGGAAGAACACATGTTGAGACAATTAACAGCTACTGTCGTTCGATTTTTGATGGATGTTGTCAGTCAATTCAATGCCAAAACTATAACAGACACACAATTTTCATGTCGTAAATTAATTATTGACAACAAAGAAGTTATGGCACCATTTTTACAAATCTGTTGCCATCTTATCCAATTCAAAGATACCAAATGTTCATTCAATTCGATCCTAGTCATGAGAAATATATTGCAAGAAATCTTATTGAAAGATGATGAAGTTGATATATATCTATGTGATAATTTGATGAAAGCATTACTACAAGTGTTGATGGACGATTATTTCGTGGAGACTCATTCGGAAGCAGCTGTTACATTAACTACGTTATATTGTTCCCTTCGATCTAAAAACGATTACCCTGCTCGTATTTTAATCCAATACTTACCTAATATCACCACTCAACATGTTAGCAATTTTGAAGCTTTGCTAGTTGGTTCCAAATCTTTAAAGCACCAGAGAAGTGCATTATTAGAATTAATTAAAATCGCCAAAGAAGTAGAAAATGGTGGCGAGGCAGATGAGATGGCTAAACGTAAAAAACAATTAGAAGCTGCTGCTGCTGCCAGAAAAAAGAAGACCATGACGGTGGATGTTATGAATGATCCATTCACTGAAAATAGTGCTTTGAATAACCTTTTTGGTGACGATTGAAGTACTTTTTTTTCCAATCTTTTTTTTAAATTATTGTATACCCCCACTTGTTATATAACTGTACAAATAACTATTCTTCGGATTTTATCGTATCAATTGTAGTTTATCTGTTTATATGTCTATACTCTCTTTATTTAAAGTTGGTCGTGGCAGGTGTCAATTTTCATTGTTGTTCAAAACAGCCAACTGGAGTGTGGTGTTGCAAGAACTGATAATAGCCACAACGTTTGAAGATCTAAAAGCAGGCCAATTCACTAATTCATACAATGCCTATCAAAACGCTCGAGTCCTATCTTTTTGAAAGAAAATTAGCCAATGCTAGTTCAATCGAAATATTACAGAATGCTACCATTGGGATTGATGTAGATCATTATCTCAGCAGAATATATACATTCAAGAAAGAACAATTGCTATCAGGAATTGGAGGTGTTCCAACATCATTAAAGGATTACATTCAATCTGATTTACAAGTTTTCCAGGAATTTAATATTAAACCTATTTTTGTTATATCAGGGATCAATACACAATTACAGACACCTAAGTATAAAACAAATGAATTGTCGCCTCAGGAACAACATTTAGAAGTAACCTGGAACAAATTGACCTCTAAGTTTAATTACAGCAATAGTGAGTCTTTCCGATTATTCACTGACCCCTTACCTTTAAGACCAATGGTCAATGATTTAATCAAATATTTCATTGAAATCGGTATAGACTATATGGTCTCATTATACGATGCTTCTTTCCAATTATCTTATTTATATCAAATTGGGATGATTGATTCGATTTACGGTTCAACCGATTTGTTATTAACGAAAATTGATAAATTTATCTTGGGAATGGAATTCCAATCGAAAGATTTTAGATTTGTTGATAAAGCTAAAGTTTTGTCGGAATTAAATGTCACCGAAAGACAATTTACTGATTTAGCAATCATGGTCGGGTGTAACATCCAACCAACAACTTTCCCTAATTTCCCCCCTATCCCCAAACCAAACCAAATTCAACCATATCCACAATTAAGTTATTTTAAGCTAGGCTTGGATATAGTTTATCAGGTTAATTCTTATAACAATGGTCATGATAATTTGTTAGGCTACATCACGAGTTTGAACGATCCCCATTTGATTGAATTGTATTACAAAGCGCATGCTGCTTTAAACTACGTACCCGTGATAAACCAAGAAGGGCGTGCTGAATTATATTCTATTGAAATGGCAAAGTTAGGTATGAACATTCAGCCAGAATTTATTTTAAATATCGATGATGATTCGGAAGAGTCGACTAAAGATATTCCAAAAGATAAGAATGGCGAACGAATCAAAACCATCAAGGTACCTAATGATGTCCATGATGTTACCAGTCAACGCTTACCTACAGAAATCTACTTTTATCAATCAATTGGTTTGATACCAATTAATTTGTTAGAATCAATCACTCGCGGTCAATTGGATATAAGACCGGCATTAGAGTCAGGGTTAAGTGATAGTTACAAGAAGCTAATCACTTCGAAACAATATACCAATATCATGGATTATAATTATAATTTAATCACCCAATTGTTGACTAGATATTATCAAGTTAAAAAAGTTAATGTGAAGTATTGGTTTCAAGATGAGATTTTGGAATTAAATAACCGTTTAACTCCTCCTATTTCTAAACGTGTCGGTGGGTTGTTTATTCAACTGGATAAATCGGGTGACCAATTCAAATTATCCAAGTTTTTCAAAATTTTACAAACGAAAAATGTCAATTATTCAACCGAAAACAATGTCAAGTCTATTGAAGATATTATATCTACGGCAATGTTGAGAACTTTGTATCTTTATGGTATTATTGACGAAAAAACTTTGAATTTGACCCCATTGGGTACTGTGTTGCAGACCTTTGTTACGAAAAATGATTGTACCCAAGAAGAATTGGAAGAATTGACTTTATTGTTATTATTAATCAAATCAAAATCGCTCATATTAACTGAATCGAATAAAAAGTTCACCAATGTTCCTAAATATTTCAAAGAATTCAATACCAGTAATGAACCAAGTAATACCGAAATTACACCAGAAGAAAATAAATACATCACATTAATTTCTCGTGTATTCTCATTACACAAATTGAATATTTCCCCAATCAATTATCAAGGTCCAATATCGAGAAATTTATTAAATTTCAGATCGCACGTCAAGTTTATTAATTCCACTTTAAGTACAACAATTGAAAGTTTGATTGTTGATTTTGTTGTGCAACAACAAAAGAACGATATTAAATCTCAATTTGTTGACAAACACGATTGGTATAAATTGATTGATCAATTACCTTTCTTCGCCGATGTTAATAATACCTTACTTGGTGTTGTTGCAGAAATATACTTTGAATACGGTTTGAGGTTATTAAAATCAGGTAAAGATAAACTTGAACTTGGCATGTCCATCAAGGATTATATACTAACTGTCGTTTATCAAGTCCACACCCCATCGTACAATATCAATGTCAATGGGGTCAATTCAGTATCGGCCGAACAACTCTTGTCTGATTTTGATTCTGGTTTGAAGTTCTGGCTGAAATTCATCCAATTGATTAAAACCATCCATGAGTTAGATTCGGATTTACTCGAACAATCATATTACAAAGATATTATTGATGCCGATGAATGGTTGAAGATTTTTGTATAGTATTTATAAGTAAGTCAGTCTCGTAGGATTGCTATATCTATATAGTATTATTCATTAGTTTGTAGAATCGAGATTCATCTTGGTTGGTTGTTGTTAAAGCGCAGCGCAATTGCGAAAAACCAATTGCAGCCATTGGTAGTTTTGCTAGAAGCATAGGATGATTGGTAGACGGTTTATAAGTCGTTGTACGACTGCAAAACAAGCTATACTGCTTTCGGAGAAGCCAGTGTTTACTGGGGCAGGTCCATTTATTGAATTGCCTAGTTTTACGGCTATTGGTGAACCATCTAATCTTTTGAATATCACTGTCCCCAGTTCCTCATTTGTGAATATCAAGAGTGGTTCATTGGTAGCAATCGATGGAGATTTGAATGGTATGCGGAGTAGTCGACAGATGTTGACTTCTAATGTCGATTATCAAAAATTGTATGTTGAAAACCCGGTTTCGTTAATCATTAATGGAAACAATCATTATTCGATAATAGATGTTGAGAAAACCGAAAAATGGAAGATTATCGATAGTAATAATATAATAGCTTGGTCTGGGTTCACGTTAGATTTGAAATCAGTTGCCATCTTCCAGAAATTTTTCAGTTTCGAGACGTTTGGTCAAGGTAAATTGATATTACAAGGCTCGAACCAACTCTTTGAAATTGATATTGACAATAATGAAGAAGTATTGATAAATCCAAACAGTTTGGTGGCTACAAATAGTCCCTCAATCATATCTACACCTCTCAACAATTCAAGAATAGATTGGCCCAAATTGAATTGGAAAATTGGTAATATATTCAATAATCGAGTATTCTACAAGATTAACCGTTATTATTGTCAATTTATCAATTCCCTAAGTCAACAACTGGCCAAGTTAGGGTTGAATACTTTCTTTGCACCAATTTCCCACTATTTTTCCTTGATAACCCGTCAAGTCAAATACGGATGGAACTGGTTCACCCTCAATCTTATCCACCCATTCTCGACAAAACCAATCTACCTCCAAATCAAAGGTCCATGCCGATTGTTAATCAATAACGTTCATAGTACTAAAAATCGGACAATATTTACTAAACAAGAAATCCAACAAATTTTTCAAGGAAACTCCAAGTCAATACAATAATAATTAAATTAAATCCAGTTTAGTCTAATCTATACCTGTTTCAAACCAGTCCAAGCTTTCCGATATCACCTATCACTCAAAACAGTCAGTTTTCATTCCAGATTTCCCCCAAACATTACATATCACCCAATCTACATAATTACCATAGTCTACAATGTATACATCCCTATTTAAACCCTTCTCCTTGTAATCTGCTTCGAAATCTCTAACTTTGTTCTTTTTCGATATTCTAGAACCCAGCCAAATGTTTTTTCTCAGATAAAATAAACTATAAACTTGGTCTTTTACGAAGAACCGTATATCTTGAGTTGTGTTGAGAGGAATCAGAGTTTTATTTGATAAACTAGATCAGCCGTATCTGCAAATACAAATTGAGCGTTTTAAGGGAGAAATTTGGTCAAGATACGGTAAATTGAGATAAATTTTACCAACCAAAGAGCTATAGATTAAACTAAAATTAGTAATAGAAAATGGAGATTGCAAAGACCACGAGTTATAACGAATGGAAGTACTTTGCCAAAGGAGCTGCTAACATTTTGCTCAAATATACAGGGTCAAACGATTACTTGAAGCATAAGTTGCTACGGGTGAGATTGCTGAAGGCTGACGAGGAATATATATCTACTTGTGAATTGTACGACTTTATTGAGTTGAAATGCAAGCCATTGTTCCCCAATTTGATTATAGATGTGCAATTAGTAGTATTAGATTTTGAATTTGTCAAGAATTTGAATACCAATGGCAATCCAATAATGTTGAAGGAAAAATACGGATTGCTATTACCAAATATTCTAGACGGAATCTATGACAAATTGCATTTATCTAAACATAGTCAACTATACATTGATCAATCGTACGATTCGATCATTTTTGAAATGAAACCAAAATGGTTGTATGATAATTACGATAACAATTACTGTCGTACATGTCTGTTATCGCAATCAAAGAATTACAATCGTCATTTTTGTCCCTTGGACTTTTTATATTCTGATACAATTGATACTGGGTTGAATGATTTATTCTCCTTCATCCCCAAGGATATCATGGATAATATTTCATTGAACAAAATGCCAATCAAACAATTATTCATGAAATTCTTGTTTGACCCCAATAATGTTTTCCAGAAATTAAAACAATATCAAAAAATCAACAAATCCCAGGATTTAATCCAGAATTTGAAATCAAAAAATGATGTATCGCCCGAATTATCGCTAATCATGACTCTTAGAGATATTGGTTTGTTTATCAAATTCGAAAAATATAATATGAAGAATGATGTTCATAATCTGCATAACAACTTATCCAACATCTATCATATTGAAGATTATGGTAAATTCTTGATCACTTGCAACATCTACGATTTGGATTTGAAATCGAGTACCAAATATAGCCATTGGCTGGAAGTGGAAGACAAGTTGACTCCAATCTATAATTCGGATAATCCAAATTGGAGACATTGTATTAGAGCAAATCAGGAGAAGAGTTAGCGTTGGGTTGACATATACAACTTATTACTATGGGTAGGAGAGGAAAATTAACACTGAATTGAGGGACCATTAATGAGCTTATAGAGTAAATATGAAAATATATGATTATATTGAAGCTTTTACCATCACATGGATTGAAAAATCAATAATATACCACAAGGCTTTGATCTGTCCAATGCCATTATATAAACGAGCTATTTTTTGAACTAAACAATGGGGCAAATCAAACGAGAAGGACCATTGTTTTCTGAATTTTTTGCTACCGACACTGAATTGGCTTCTAGTAAAACTACAGTAAGGTTAAAGCATTTATATATATATATTAATAAGTTTTCGGTTCTATAAAGCGCTATTATACAATGACATATTGCATGCAATATATTGACAAATATGAAATTGAAACATTATTTTCATATTATATGTTCATACAATTACCAGACATCTTCTTGGTATCTATTTTGAACTTTAAAGGATCTAATCAATTCGGCACCCTTTTCTTCGGAAATATTTCTTTCTTTAGCAATTATTCTGGCTAAAGTCGATTGCACATCTCTTGCCATTCTCGAAGCGTCACCACAAACGTAAATAAAAGCGCCTGCTTCAATCAATTTGTTAAGTTTTACTGATTCTTCAATTAATTTATTTTGAACATAGACCTTCTTGGTGGCATCTTCTCGGGAAAATGCAGTAAAGATTTCAAATCCGGAACCCAATTGTTTGGCATAATCAGACCATTCATCTTTATAAAGGAAATCTTCAGTCAGTCTTCTACATCCGTAGAACAAAAGACTGTCACCCACGGTTTGGCCATTATTCTTTTGGGCAATTCTATCTCTAATAAAGCCTCTAAATGGTGCAACCCCGGTACCTGGACCAATCATAATGACTGGGGTGTTTGGGTTAGAAGGTAATTTGAAAGTTGACCTCCTGACATGAACGGGTAATTTATAATTGACAAATTTATTTCTTGGACCTTTCAAATCATAAGTGACTGCTGGTTTCTTGGATGAATTTTTATTTTGATCAATTTCAATATTGTTTAATAAATTGGTAACGACCCCGGTTACTAATTGTTTGCCCTCTTGTTCAATTTCAACAACTGCAGTAACTTCAATTTTCGTTTTTTCAGTTAACGAAGATGATGAAATCGAGTAGTATCTTGATTGCAAGTGTGGCACAGTTTCAATGATAAATTCAAAGGGTACTTTAGTCCAAGGTTGGCCTTGAGAAATGTATAATAACGCGTCAGCGATGTTCAATTTCTTGCTGGTAATTTCTTCAGCAAACAAGACTTTATCACCGGACAATTTAGTGACGAAAGCTTTCGATTCGGCATCAGGAGCAAAAGCGACAATTGATAATAAAAATTGACGAGATATTGGGCCCGTGATTTCCAAGTGGTGTCTAATGACGGCACCATAGGTGATTGGGGTAGGGAAAGGAATAGTAATGGTCGAGTCCAATGCTTTCAACGAGAAGACGGTATCGACTTTAGATTCCAATCCAAATGCCTTGATAAAAGTGTTGATAGTTTCATTCGAGTTTGAAGGCCAGATAGCCAAGTGGTCACCAGTGGAGTATCTCAAGTTCGACTCAGAAATATCAAATTGGGCCTGGATACAGTATCTATCTTTAGACTTGAACAATTCTTTAGTGAAGGTGATTGGTGCAAGGTACGGATGATTATGGTTGAAAGGCCCTTTGGTTAAGTCAGTATCAGAATTAATATAAGATTTATCAGGTTCACCATGTGAAACTGATAAATCAGTCGCACTAATTTCTTCTTCAATCAATTTCAAACCCGGTTCATAAATCAATTCGTGTTCTTCTAAATCCAAGTTATTCTTCAATGAAGTAAACACATTATCTTTCCAAGTTAAATAATCTTCGTCCAAAGTACCTTTACCGTCATCACCTTCACCATAGTCAGCAAAACGTTCACCACCTTTATTTTCCAAGATCTCATCGACATCTTTACCAATTTTATTATAAAACTCATAAGTCGAATTACCCAACCCAAAAACGGAATATTTTAAAGTCGATAATGTATCAGCATCATTCTGTAACCATTCAAAGAAATCTACAGCATTATCAGTAGGTTCACCTTCACCATACGTAGCCAATAAGAAAAAACACAACACGTTATTATCAATTTTATCGAAATTATCATAGTCATGATTAGCAAAGTCGGCAGTCATAGTCTTCAAGCCAAATCTGGAAGACAACTCTTTTGACAATTTCGAAGCATAGTCTTCGGCAGTCCCAGTTTGGGAACCGTAAAAGATAATACAATTCTTGTTAAATTTTTCAATATACTTAACAATATCTCGGTCGGAACCACCAACATCTCCGGACAAAAACCCACCTTCGTCCACTTTAGCTGGGAATAAGTAGTCCTTACCAAAGTAAGCCAATATAGCAATGGCCAACCCCACCATCACTGCAAAATCCAAAGTATCCAAAGCCATTATTGATATTCTAACTTAAAATCAAATAGAAAAAGTTTGTTAAATCACCAAGTATTTATAAAGATGCGAAGTATAAGCTTACCAGATTAAATGTTCAGTGTCTTAACAAGGAACTAGAGAGACAGAATAAATCAATTAGATTGAAGTATATAAATTGTAAAGTTTTATACTGAGCGCACTTTGGTCGGAAACAAATCACATGGAAACTCTACTCCGAATCGGTAGGCAGGTAGACGGATTTTAGCCATTGTTCTTAAATTTTTGTTTTTCACCGTCTCTCCGTTGGCTACACCATATACAGAAAGTGTGGGGAGTGGCAAATAGGTATGATCTACTAGAACTAGTTGATTTATTATAATACTAATTACTTTCACGTTGTTAACCAGAATTAAAATATCATGGCATCTCCACCGCATATGATTTTTTACAAAATCAAGTGACATTGGAAGATACGCATTGTACTAGGCAAGTAGTATTGTTTATCTAGATTGCCATTTTAAACATTGGTGGAGAAATCTTATGTAATATTTATCCATATCAGGGTTTGGGTGAAATTGGTTTGGTAGCGCTTGGGTGTGTAGGTGTGTGGGGTTTGGGAATTGATTATCCGCCACTCCTTTGCATTAACTTAGATATACTATTTATATGTATATATATGTATAGTTCTAGATTAGGTTTATAATGTGTAAATTGGTTTGTAGATTGATTTCTATAGTTAAAAACTATATTTACACCTGGTTTAATCTCTTGTTGGGTCTTTTTACACATCCTACATATTGTCTCATGAAAAGTGTAGATTGTTTAGGGGCTTTCTTTTTATTATAAAATAACCGTTTTGTTTGTCGGAGAATATTCGATGACGTGTGATTTACATTCCGGTTAATTGTTGCCAACCCTACCGTACTCGAGTTTCTTGTCGACGTGTCGTATTCCGCTTATCATAAGCAACTCGAGGTATTATTCCAGTGCGATACTGGAAATTGGTTAACACGTAGGCCAGTTGATTGAGGGCAATTGTTTCTATTTTTTACTATTTTTAATTCCCATTTGTCTTTGTTCTCTTCTTGCTTCCACTATCTTTAGTCAGACACCAAATATGCTTTGAGTCTATTTCTCTTCGGTATTTGGTTGCTGCAATGGCCAATCTTTCTGTCGGAGTTTCATACCAAGTCAATTTCTCGTTTAGCAATAGAAGGAATTTCGCTTGTAATTCATTTATCGGGTCTACCGCTCCTGAACAGTAACAAAACTTCGGCTTATAACATGCTGGTATTCTTTTATCAAGTTTGCTCCTCTTCCACCTCCTCAAATTCATTAGTCAATTCAACTTCGTACACTCTCTTTATTGTCTCAATCACCTTACTAGCTTCATTTTCATCGAATTTGCTACCGTAAATCAGTTTTATGTAATTATAAACATCCTGTGGTTGTAATTCAGTGGTAGCTCTTGGTCCAAGTGAGTAACTAGCGACATTTTCAGATTCAACACTGCCCTTGACTACTTGAAGTTGTAAATAATCGCGTTTGATGAATTCATTTAACAATTCCGATAAATTCAATCCATAATTAGAATTACGAACATTCTGGTTTTTCGAGATCCCAAACGTTTGCAAAATGTCGAATAATTCAACTTCGGTAATATAGTTTTCGGCAATGATGATAAGCGACAAGATGAGGAATAAAATCCCCGATTTGACCAACTCACTATTATTACCTGGTAATTGACTAGGTTTTGATTGCGGCAAGAAATATTGAGTGAAACTCATCAGGTCAGCATTGAAATTCTTTTCCAAAGTATTCTGCCACAATTCACGCAAGATGGCCCGTTTCTTCTCATCCAAATCACTCACCAACCCATATTGAATTTTCTTTTTGTTTTTAGTTTCAACCTCCACCAATCGTAATCCGTATACTTCTTGCAACTCGAGATCTACTTTCGCTATAAGAGAGGGAAACCCAAAACTCCTTATTTTAACTTCGGGGGGTACATGTTCACGTCTGAAATATTGGTTCTTCATATCTTTACTTAGCACAATTCTGATTATTTGATTTACAGCCGCTTTCAAATCATTGTCTGGTCTCAGTGTATTAATAGCAGCATCACCATCTTCATAATCCTCTTCATCCGATTGAACTCGTTCTCTCTTAGGCATGGCTCGTAGTATTAGAGTTGAATTTCTACGCGTGAAGACATTTTTAGTTGCAAAAATCAACCAAATTGAAAATAGTGAAAGAAATTGATACCAAAAAGATCTACAAGAGATATGATATTGATAATGTAACCAATGATAGTACTCTACAAAGAATTCCCACTTCCCCTGGTGTTTTTTATCAATTCGTAACTATAACCAATGTGAAAATAATTTTGCTGTACACTGCAGGATAAAGATGTCAAAATCAGTAATCCATCAAAATGAACTAATTAAAAATATACCATAACCTATTTCTATAAATGATACCGTACCTATATTGAAGTATTACGAACAACTTTTGTTAGTGGCATTTTTCACATTCTACCAACAATTTTTGAGTTATTCAAGTTTTAATCAAAATTTAACCAAAAATTTAACTGACAAAAAAATAATAATCTGACAGAGTGGAAACTCGTACAATAGATGACAATTAGACTTTCTAAAAATAAGTTACTATAAAATTTTAAAGCTTTACTTTCAATGGTTCATTATTCAGAATTCAAATAGCTAAGCTGACGGAGTCAAATACCTTAATTTCCTATGAGCTTGGGTTAAGGTTTTTTTCAGTCCAATTTCGTACATTTGTGGTAGTTTTGGTGATTATATTGTAAAGAGAATATGGGTAAGCAATTGACAATAGAAATATAGGTGTTGTTAAAAAATTAATAAAAACTAGATTCCTTGTGTCTGTTTAAATAATTAACTAAATTTGAGAAATCTTAGATATTTGCATTTAACTTGGTAAATGTAGGTCTTTGCAAGGGCAAGAACAAAATAAATAGAACAATTAAGAAGAATGATTAGTATTGGTAGGCTTGTTTTTGTTTTCGCCTTTCGTTTGATTTGAGTTGTCTACTTATTCTGCTTTGCATAACATTGATTTTGATTCTGGTTTAGTCGATTTTGTCTGGGATCTAGATAGTGGAATCAAGAGATGAAGTAATTGTTTTATTTTTATATTATTTGCCTATGGAAATAAATGAAGTTGAAGCAATACGACAATCATTTATTGTGGTTAATTACTCATTTGAGATATTAGCCGATTATTTTTGCACCCACTGCGAAATCAAAATTTGGCTGCAAAATAAACCAGTTATTGGGTGGTTATCGTATATCGTAAACCACTAAATATCTTGTTAATATACTTGAAATGTAGTCGTACTCTTACTAATTGGTGGCCATTATCATTAAACCATGGTTTTCATGATATTTCATCTTTTTCTTTTTAGACGCCAATGGATTTTGTTGGATTGTAACTTAACTAATAGGTGGATTTTACTACATCCGCCAATACTACTGATTGCCTGAAACTTTAATAGAAATTCTACTTCAAATGGTTCTCACTACGTCAGCTAAATCTTGGTATCATCCTTTTTTGCAATTGTGAATTTTTATCACAAATGAGATTTTGTGGTTCCAGATAAATTTATTTAACCTAGTTTATCATGGAGTCGACCTTAAAAAAGTATAAACTAGCGTTACCAAAGCCATATGAACAGATGAAAACTTTAGATAAAGATCACTTGAATCCATCCACTAAACCAAGTTTGAGACCAAAGGGTAAAGTGGAACAAGCAATTCTCGAAGAATATCCATTATATAATTCAGAAAATCAAATGGAACAATTTAATCAACTGTTAGGTAAATCTAAAGATCTTGGGTCTTATTATTATGTTGGTGGACAAGGTTTACAGGATGAAGAGTTTCAAAGTCATGTTATATTGCATGAAGTACCTACACTGTTTCCAGAGAGTTTTAAACCAAGAAAAGCCGCCAATATGAAAGCAGAAGAAAAAGTTCAAAATTGGATCAAAGGTATTCCCTCCCGTTTAGATACAGACTCTCAGATCATTGTTGATTGTTTTCCGGCCACTACTTCCTATACAAGCTCAAATTCGGAAATATCACAAATGGATTTAACTGATTTTGATGAGATTTTAGAAATTCAAGCTAGAAGAGTTACTCGTTACGCGACTAGAATATACCTTCATGAAGTTGAACCTACATCGGAAGAAGTGATTGACGAATCGTTTGAATATTATAATGATGACAATTATTTAGATTTCCCCGGAGATGAATTGATTTTTTATAATGCCTTTAATAGTCAAATACAATCATGATTATATTGGTTTTAATTGTAAATTTATATTATATCGTTGATCATAGTATAAGGTCAAACTCCTCAATTCTATAACTAGTAACTTCATCGTCCGGGAATTTGTCTATAGATGGGTAATAAGGTACGATCGAATCGCAATTTTGAACATAGGCATAATTATACAATTTCCAATATGGTGTTCTAACTTTCCTAGCAGGATGGAATAAACCCGCCCATATATAATTGAGAAAACACCCATTACCTAATACTAACCTTATAGCATCCATACTCTCGAGAATTCTATTGATCACATGTGGTGATGTTTCATAAATATTTGGTATCAATAGGTTCAAATAATGAATAAACACTTCATTATAATCATCATTGGTTA
>JAXQKE010000292.1:0-34764 GCA_037042355.1 Candida sp. Y128-05E | reverse complement strand
GAAGCTAATAGTGAACCTAACAGTAGTTATATACTATATATATATATCTAAATAAACCAAATAAACAACTGAAACCACAACTTCACGTGTATCATTTTCAAGATTTTGCTCTCCACCAATAGTTGCAGCCAATTTTTGATAAGCAGCAAAAATCAATTGCTAGATCACTACCACGTTGTTGATGAGTAATATCAACAATAGTGAGACTGAGAAGGGCCCTGCGGGAGAAGAGATTGGCAGAGCTAGTACAATTGTTGGAAGCTTGAAGTTAAACCAACCAATGTCTCCCTTGTCTTTATCAGACACCGATGAACTGGGTGTTCCATCACCACAAGAACCTATTAAATCAAACTTATCGACCATGTTGCTGAAGAGTTCTATAGAGGATACTACACATGCTCCAGCGCTAGCGCTGGAACCGCCCCATACGCCAGCTACTGAGAAAGCAATCGCTGATATCGCTCCCATGTTGGCACTGTACGATCCCAAAACATTCAAGAATGATTCGGGTAAGATTAAATCAACGAGTTCTTCGAAGAAGAATTCAATTACAGAGGATGATATCCCTAGTCATGATTTGAGTAAAACATTATCAAATTCTTCGAGTTCGTCCAAAACAATCGCTGCCATGCATAAAGATTTGGTCGGACCCAAATTACCTAGAATTGGTAAGATCGGGGTCTGTGCCATGGATATCAAAGTCATGTCCAAACCGTGCAGAAGGATTTTAAATAGGTTGATTGAAAATGGCGAGTTTGAAACTGTGATTTTCGGTGATAAAGTTATCTTAGATGAAAGTATTGAAAACTGGCCTACTTGTGATTTCTTAATCAGTTTCTTTTCCTCGGGTTTCCCCTTGGATAAAGCTATCGCTTATGTCAACTTAAGAAAACCGTACATCATCAATGATTTGGTTTTCCAAAAAGTCCTTTGGGATAGAAGATTGGTCTTATCTATATTGAATTTTGCACAGGTACCTACCCCACCAAGATTGGAAATTAGTCGTGATGGTGGGCCCCAAATCACTCCAGAGTTGAAATCTAAATTATCTGAAGTGGGTATGAATGATCAAGATATCAAAAAAATGATTTGTGACCATGAACCCGATTGGGAAATGGTCGATGATGACACATTAAGAGTGGGTGACAAATTCTTGTCGAAACCGTTTGTGGAAAAACCAGTTGACGGCGAAGATCATAATATTTATATATACTATCCCAAAACCAATGGTGGTGGTGGTAGAAGATTATTTAGAAAAATCGGGAACAAATCCTCGGAATTTGATCCCGCTTTAACTAGCCCAAGAACCGAAGGCTCGTATATTTATGAATCTTTTATGGATACCGATAATTTTGAAGATGTTAAAGCTTATACCGTGGGGTGCAACTTTTGTCATGCTGAAACTAGAAAATCGCCAGTGGTAGACGGAATTGTCAGACGTAATACCCATGGTAAAGAAATCAGATACATTACTGAATTAAATGCTGAAGAAACTCAAATGGCTAAAAGTGTCGCCAAGGTTTTCAAACAAACTATTTGTGGTTTTGATTTATTAAGAGTCAACGGTAAATCTTTTGTTATAGATGTTAATGGATTTTCGTTTGTCAAAGATAATAATGATTATTACGATTCTTGTTCATCTATTTTGCGTTCGCTCTTCATTGAGGCTAAGAAATCTCGTGAATTGATTAAATCAAGACAAATTTCAAGTGGGAAGATTAATCAATCCCAATTGGTTGAGAAAGAACAAAAATGGAGATTTAAATGCTTGGTTAATGTTATTAGACATGCTGATCGTACCCCTAAACAAAAATTTAAATATTCGTTCAAATCCCCCCTTTTCATTTCGTTATTGAAGGGACATAAAGAAGAAGTTATTATTAGAGCAGTTCCCGATTTACGAGTAGTTCTCGAAACCGTCAAGATTGCTGAAGAAAAGAATCTCGAAGATTTAAAAAAATTGAAACAATTAAGACGTGCATTAGAAAAGAAGTTAGAATTCCCCGGTACTAAAATTCAAATCAAACCCAGTCTTAGTGATGATGGCAATGAAGTGGTCGAAAAGGTTCAATTGATTTTGAAATGGGGTGGTGAACCAACCCATTCAGCTAAACATCAAGCCTCTGATTTTGGTGATCAAATGAGACAAAATATTAAACTTTTGAATCGTGAGGCTTTAAACAATGTCAAGGTGTTCACATCATCTGAAAGGAGAGTTATTGCCAGTGCTCATTTATCTACAATGTCTTTATTGGGATTAGATAAAGATCATGAAACTTTACCTGATGATTTCTTGATTGTTAGAAAGGACTTGTTAGATGATTCTAATGCCGCCAAGGATCTAATGGACAAAGTTAAGAAGAAGTTGAAACCTTTGCTTAGACAAGGTGCTGAAGCTCCACCCCAATTTACTTGGCCTCCAAAATTACCTCAACCATTTGAAGTAATCAATCGTGTCTGCCATTTGATGAACTTTCACAAGCAAATTATGGAATATAACTTTGAAACGAAGAATGTTGAAGAATTTCAGCCTAGGTGGTGTTGTGGAGAAGACCCAATGTTATTCAGAGAAAGATGGGATAAATTGTTTCAAGAGTTTACTAGTGTTGAAAAAACTCATCCTTCGAAGATTTCAGAATTGTATGATACTATGAAATATGATGCATTACATAATAGGAAATTCTTAAGAAAAGTGTTTTCGTTCGATCCAAATGATGAAGTACTTATGGAACGCTTATCTGAATTTTGCCCAGATATTGTCAATTCTTCTGGTTTAGTTACCCAATATCCTATCAATGTGTTAGCTATGAACAACTTCAAGATTCCAGACAGTAGTAATACTAATGCAGTTCAATCGGGAACCTCGAATTCTAGCCCAAGCTCTAGTTATAATTCTACTTCAAACTTGGCAAATATTTCTTCACAATCGACTACGCCAGTCTCTGCTGGTTCTTTAGGGTGGGTTCTTAGAGCGAATGATAAATCAGATGGCAGTGGTAAAGATAATGGCAAAGGAAATAAATTTGATCTTCCAATATACGCAAGGTTAAGAGAACTATACAGGTTATCTAAAGTCTTATTTGATTTTATTTGTCCACAAGAATATGGTATCAAGGACGAAGAAAAATTAGATATTGGTTTGTTGACCTCTTTACCATTGGCAAAACAAATTTTATCTGACCTTCAAGATATGAAGAAAAATGATACTGCTGCTGTCGTTAATTACTTTACTAAGGAGTCACATATTTATACTTTATTGAACATTCTTTATGAATCTCAAATTCCAATGAAGATTGCTAGAAATGCTTTACCTGAATTGGATTACTTGTCTCAAATTGTCTTTGAGTTATATGAAGCCGAAGATCCAAGTAGTCCAAGTGGCAAGAAACATTCTATCAGATTGTCACTTTCTCCCGGGTGTCATACTCAAGATCCATTAGATGTTCAATTGGATGACGATCATTACATCGGATGCATTCCAAGAATTGCTTTGACTAGACATTTGGATATGGATTTGGTTACCCAAAGATTGAAATCAAGATTCACCAGAGTTTCCTTGCCAAAGAAGTTTACTCCAGTCAATATATCAAGTCCTTTATCACAGGGTTTATGATACTGTGGTACCAGTAAAAAATATATAATATAAATAGAAAATATTTCAATTCCTAGAAACTACAATTCATATGATAATAAATAACAAAGTCAAATTAAAAGTTATATAAGAGTTTTAAATAAATAAATAATAAATAATGTAAATCATAACTAATATGATGAAGCAGAATAACAGAGTACCACCAACCATTAAACAACACCAGCAAAAAGTTAATCGATTTTAGAAGCAAATGTAGAAAACTTTATAATCGCAACTTTAAAATATATAAAAACCCAATAAGTAAATGTGAACAAAGCTCAATATAATTAAGCTTTTTCATAGGAATCCCAGTTTTCAATGATAGCCTTAATCTTTTCAGATTTAGTTAATTCATAGACTTCTTGGAAGTATTCTTTAGTAATTTCAAATGGTTTAGCAGTTAAATTTGGAATATATTTACCGATCAAATCTTTTGGTTTAATTGATGATTTTGGAATCTTCTTACCTAAGAATCTTTGGAATGGCTTAACACCAGACATCAAGTATGAAGAATGGAATGGAACATCAATACCTTTCAATGGAATAACAGCAAAACCTCTTTGTAAATCAATTGGTTGTTCTTTGGCAATTGATTGCTTAGCACATTCATCAGTAATTTCTTTCAAATGAGCTTTAACTTCTTCAATAGATAAAGTTTCTTGCAATTTAACAATATCAACTTTATTAAGCTTGATAACATTCAAAACATTAGTCATTGTATCTATGGCTCTTAAATCACCAGCAGCGACATATTGTTGATTTTCGACATTGTAATTAACAATTTCTAATAACCAACCAGTAGTAGATGAAACTTCATCGACAACAAATCTTAAAGCGGAATCATCGAAAGTTGGAGAAATTCTTGATGGATTAATAGCACACATACCATAATTAGATCTACCCAAGTCATCTCTTGGAACAGCGACTTGCATAGTCATACCTCTATAGAAAACAACATCGACCAAAGATTCAATTGGCATGACGTTTGCTAATGATGATAAGGCAGAGTATTCACCTAATGAATGACCAGCAAACATAATATCATGTGGGATCAAACCTTTAGATTTGATATCTTCGAAAGCAGCCTTTTCCATTAAGGTTAAAGCAGGTTGAGTAAATTGGGTAGCAGATAATAAACCAGTTGGAGAAACAAAAGTATAAGAATCAGAATTGTGATCAATATCTTTGAAAATCTTTTCAGCCTTGATATCACCATCTTCACCAATAGTTTCGAACATCATACCAATATAATTGTCTCTGATAGCTCTACCTTTAGCACCACCGAAATGGATAGTCAATTCATTTGGATTGTTTTGAACAATATCAAGAATTGAGAAACCATAGTTGGCGACAAAATGTCTGTCAGCTTTATCCCAAATTTCACGAGCGACTTCAGATGATTTATACAAGTCCATACCCATACCTTGTTCTTGAGAACCTTGACCAGTAAAAACATAAGTAGTAATTGGTTGTTCAATTTCAGCTTCACCTACTAATACTGGAACATCAGTATCAACATTCTTGGTTTCAACTTTAATGATTTTTCTACCATTAATCATACCAATATGTTCCATAGTAGTTTGTAAGGTATCATTTGGTAAAACCATACCAACAAAACTACATTTGAAAGCTCTAACTCTAGCAGCGTGGTTATCAGCAGCCCATTCTTCAACCAAACCTCTAATAGAAGCAGATGAGTACATACCATGTGTGATAGTACCAGGTAAGTTAGCATAATTAGCAAAAACACGGTTGACATGAATTGGATTATAATCACCGGAAACAATTGCATATGGTTCATTAGTAGATGGAGCTTTAGTAGTTAATTCTTCACCTGATGAAATTGGAATAGCATTTTCAAATTTGACAGCTTCTTCGATAGTTTTACCATTTCTTGATAAGTAATCAATAACTGGATTACCGTAAGATTTACCAGCTTCATAATCAATAGAACCAACCTCAATGACTTCTTTAGTTTCTAATTCCAAATAAACTTTACCAGTTGTAACAATTGATGAGTAAATGTTAGCAGTTTTGAATTTGTAAACTGATTCGCATCTGAAAGTAACATTTTTACCTAATAAATCAATATCCTTTTCCAACTGGAACCATTCCTTAGATTTTAAGACAGTTAAGTCTTTACTAGATTTCAAATCAATCTCATAAACATTTTCGTCAACTTTTTGGAAAGTATTTTCGTAGTCATTGTAATCACCTCTGTACAAGAATTGAGAAGTAACTTCTAAGACTGGCTTACCTTCACGGTAGATGGTACCAACAACTTCGACCATTTTACCAGATGGTTGGTTGACAACAGCTCTGATATCAGCTTCAGCACTAACAACATCGTCTTTCTTTAATGGAGCAGCACCTGGAATCATCTTATAACCATTGGATAAATGAACTAATTTTAATAAATCACCATCGACAGTTTCTGGGAAGATGGCTTTGATGATGGCTTTCCAACCAATAACAATAGCAAAATCCATTGGAGCTAAAGTAACTTTACCTGATCTTGTAACAAAGGCTTCACAATTGTTACCAATAGCATGGGTAAATTCACTGATAGAAGAACCAGTAATAGTAAGTTCTTCACCAACAATAGCCTTCTTAACATCAATATTGTTATCATAAGGAATATTTGAACCGAACCATAAGACCCAATAGAATTGTTTAATTCTATCATTTCTATCTTCCATGACTTCCAAAATTGGAGCAAACCCATCAGCTGGGTTATATTTGTATAAGAATTGTAAATAGGCTGGTTTCAAGTCGGCAGTTCTATGTTCAACTAATTTCAATTCAATAGTAGAAGCATTGGCTAATGAAATAATAACAACTTGCTTGTATTCTCCTTTGATTTGTTCATAGACACTTAATGTGGTCTTAGCTGGAGTCTCACGGTTAGCAACCTCAACATAAATGTTCTTAGCTGGAGCCAAGACATCATGAACTGAGTTTTTGACGTGTTTCTTACCTTGAACAATTCTGGCACATGAAATAAAAGCATGTAACCAGGTTAACTTATCGCCAGCTAATAATTGTAACCATTCATCCTTGTTTGGAACTTGACTCTTGATTTTATAGGTAGTTTTATTAGCAGATTCGATAACTTCAACACCAGAAACAGGTTGAACTTTAGCGGCTGGGGCAGCAAAATATTCAACAACAGGGATTTTAGATTCATCACCGGCATAAGTATCTTTCAATAATTTAGCAATATGGCCTTCATGAATGGTATCTAAAATGTGACCAATTGGTTCATTAACAGTGTTGGTGAATTGAGCAGCAACTGGACCATGTAAAATACAAGTTCTTTGAACATCTTCATCAACAACAGCTTCTAAATCTTCAGATTGCCATAAAGAATCTTTCTTGAAAAATACTTCAAATCTTTCATCCAAAGCAGGAACGAATGGAGCTGGTTTTTGAGCTGGTGCAACACAACATTGTAAGAAATAGTCACAATCCACTTCATTAATCAATTGAGTTTTAGCTAATGGGTAAGCATCAAAGAATTTATCGAGGAATGCTTGTGGATTAGTGTCTAATTGACTGAAATTTTGAATTAAAGATTCAGTGTTTGATTTGAAAGTAAATCTTTCTTCAACTCTTCTCAAGAAGTTACCGGTGAAATTTCTTAATGAAACATCAATCCATCTTTCAGATTTCTTAACGTATTGCAATTCCAACATTCTGTTAGCAACTTCTTGATACGACATATCTTGAACATCACAAACACCAGAAGCATTAACCCCAAACCATGGTTTTTGGAAATCCTTGTTCAATCTACCAATAATATAATCTTTCTTGGTCACCAAGGCTTCTAATAATTGTTTCTTTGGTAAATTGAAAACAGTGTCATCTAATTCTTTCCATAACAAAACCCCTCTAGTGGCAATTTTATGAATTGGTTCACCCATTTCTGATCTAACAGTGATAATACCACCAGTAGCTTTCTTGTAAGTGTTTTCCCAATGATGATCTTGGACACCATCGGTATCAGCAATGGCTTGTTTAGCGGCTAATGAAGTGTGAGCTTCTAAAGCAGTCATAACTCTTGAACCAAACAAAACACCATCATAAGGCATTGGTGGATAGTTGAATTTGGTGGACCATTCACCAGACAAGTAAGGATAAGAGTCATCGGCAGAACCAAACCCAGAACCGGCAACTAAGATAATATTGGAGCATTTTCTTAATTTAGCATACATTTGTAAAATTGGTTGATGGAAATCTTCATAAGAATGATGACCACCACCTCTACCACCGGTCCATTGAACAACAATTGGGAAAGTTGGATGGGCTTTGGCAATGGTAATACATTGGGAAATAGCTTCAATCGAACCTGGTTTCAAACCTAAATGAGTTAAACCCAATTCTTCGATATATTCAGTAGCAACTTCGATTGATGGAACACCAGCACCAATAGCTAAGGATTGAACAGGATAACCACGTTCACGCAATTCCTTGATCAAAGGAATACCCCATTGTAACATTCTTGGGTTGACGTAAATCAAGTTAATACCAATTCCTAAACCAGGCTTAATTCTTTCGACGATATTATCAATGGCTTTGGTCATCATACCAGCAGCGAAATAACCACCCCCGGCTAATTCGATATGGTAACCAGCATTGGTAGCAGCGACAACAATATCGGTATTGACGGTNGTTGGAGTCATACCTGGAACCATCAAAGGAGCTTTACCCAATAATTGGGAGAATTTGGTGTTGACGAAAATCTTATCAGCAGAATTCTTGATTAAAGTAGGTTTGAATTCGGCTAACCAATTGGAAGAAAATTTCAAGATATCGGAACTGAAAATTTCGTGTTTGAAACCATAGTCGTCATCGAGGTTAGAATCCAAAGCACCAGCAATGATAATTCTTGAACCAGTACCTTGTTTGTTTTTGTGGGTTAAAACACCCAAACCAGAAACACCACCTGGACCAAATTCCAAGATATGGGTGGAGTTGAATTGGGTAGCCAATTCCCAGTGGACAGGCAATTCAGTGATAGATTTGATCAATCTGTTGGTGATTGAACCTTTCAAGTCTTGGAAATTGGAACCATTTTCGGAATCAAAAACGGGGATTTGTAAATCGGTGTTGTTAAAGTTGATTTTATCTTCGGCACAATCTTCTTCGATTAAATCAGTGGCTTCTTTCAATAAATGAGAATGGAAAGGGGTATGAATAGGTAAGAATCTGTTGGAAAACTTTAATTTTCTTTGGGAATGAGGGACTCTCGATTGATCTAAACCAGCAGCGGCCTTTTTGTTTCTCAAGGACAAGTTGAAACCGTAAAGCGATTCTGGAGGACCTGACAAGACCAAATTTCTACCACCGTTGATCAAGGAAATATCAATATGTTTTTCTTGAGGTAAATGTTTGTTGGTGTCTTTAATGAAAACTTTAACTTGGTCCATGGAAAGATCACGGACAGACAACATGGGGGAAGGTCTACCTTCACCATTTTCTAAGGAGTCTTGTAACATGGAAGGGGGTAAGGTAGTTCTTGGGTAAGCGTTAAGACATCTAGCACCAATGTAGAATAACAAGCTAACCGATTTTAAGGAATTTTCCAAGAAACTTTCCCAAGAAGTGGAAGCGGCGATAGCAACGGAGGTGATCAAACCTTGGGAATGACCAGTGGTACCAATTAAGTGTTTCAACAAATCACCTGGAGTGAAGCCCAAGAGTTTACAAGTGATAGCATAATGACACAATTGAATGATACAAATGATTGGACAAGAAACTGGAGCCGATAAAAGGTAGTCTGGATCAGGGGTGGTTTCAGGGTGTTTCAACCAGTTCATAATGTTCAATCCTTGGGTGTAGATAGTGTGGAAAGATTTAGATTTCAGTAATAATTGAGTCAATTGGTTGGTGATTGGGATCAATAAATCTTCGGTTAACAAATTACCGTACAAGTTGTAGATTTCCCTTAATTCTTCGAAATAGTCATCGGTGTTACCTTGACCACCGAAAATAGCGGCAATTTTAGCATCACCAGCAGAAGAAGCTGCCAATAATTTTGATTTAATTTGAAGCAATGGAGTCTTTGATACTTTTACGGCATCAAAGTAATTTTTAATAATATGGTTTTTAATCTTGAAAGTAGTAGTAGGTTCTTCATCGTTTTGTAACAAGTTAATAGCAAATTGATGAATATCAACCGAGGACAAATACCTTTGGTTGAAGTCATTTAAGATATTTTTCAAAATAGCATCGAACAATTGATTGGATTCATCTTGGACGACTTGTTCACTAACAAATTTCAAGAATAAACCAGCTAATTCAGGAGCAGTGGCAGGTTCTTGGTCATTACCGAACCCATCAGTGAGTTCAGGTAAAGTTTTAACAAACGATTCTCTTAATTGTGAATAAGTTGGGAATTGATCGGTTGGGACTAAAGAAGTGTGTTCAATTGAACCATGATTTAAAACAAAAGGACGTAATTGAACCATTATTAATAACTAGAAAAAGGTGGTACACTAATTATCAATATTTCAATAAAGAATAAAAATAAATTGAAGAGATATGAATATTATATATATTGGGATTGGTTGTAAATTTTGATGGGCCCGTAGTTTAATTTTTTGAGTATTTTAAGTTCCACAAAAATAAAAAAACAAGAAATTAAAAAGGAAAAAGACAACGGAGTTAAGAAGAAAGGAGATGTATATGGTATACTACTATAGTTACTACTAATATTACTAATACTATTACTATTACTTCAACCTTTAACTATTCTATCTGTTGGGTTGATTTATGGTAGGGCCATTCTGAAAAATTGTTGCAAAATGGGCTTACCACCAATAACAATGGGTGTACTGTATATTAACTATAGCTCCGTAAAAAATAAATTATAACCAACCAACAATATATTATATACACTCCATGCGTTTGTTGGGATTATTATATATACCCAGGCACACAAGGTTGCGAACCCATGACAAACGTTACCGAGAAACCTACTGAGGAGTAGTCCCACCCGGTGGTACAACTGGTACTGATCACTACCACATGGCACGATGTGTTGGTGCAACCATGCACACACACCACACCACTTCCTAGTGTTGGTCCTCATTCCTGCATGATGTTTTAGCGAAGGAAATTTACGTTGGCAACAAGAATATTGGCTGTGGTGGCAACACCTTAAGGGAAATAGCCTTGTCAGTATACCTGGTACCTTTGTAGAAACTGTATTTATAGTTTTAGTTTCAGTTTTACTATTACTGTAATGTTACAATTTAGTGTATTGTTAGTTTTAGTACTACTGTAGTGCTACTGTTCCTGTTAGTTAGTTTAAGCTGACTAATTGTATTGTGTATCAGTAGTATTAATTTGGGTTTTGGGTTAGCTGGTATGAAACACAACGTTATTTGGGTCATTTTTGTAGGGAATGTTATGTTGGTTGGAAATTACATAAATATTGTTGGTATATTATTTTAGGGTGTTTTATTTAATAGTTTGGGTTTTTGGTGGTGATTCCGTTGGTTCTTCGGTTATTTATGATAACCGTGGGTAGATCTTCGGTTTCGGATATAAGAGATATAAAACTGGGCCACGACATTTAATTACACATTTTACGACATTTTTAGTTACTGGTATCCTTGATGGTGGTTTAGTGGGTGTTCTTTTACATTTCATTTTCTTTTCTTTAATCTTTACCTGTGGCTAGAGAACTATCTACGTTTGTATAGATGATGACATAAGCATTTCTGACAATTGTAAAAATAATTATCTGTGGCTACTCAGTATCATAATTTGGATATATTTGGTGTATAGTTGAATGCGCCTTTGATGTCCATGGAAACCGATGGAGCTCTTCTACTCTCAATATTTTAATTTCCTACACATTTCTACGATATTCACCATGTATCTATTCACAAGTATTATTTATATATATATATATATTAGCATGCGTTTTCTATGAGAACTAACAAGAATGCATACTCGCTATTCGATTATTCTTCTCTCTTAATTTTTACTCTATATCACATTATTTGACTCAACGATTAGCTTCGCTCATAATTTATGCCTTCTCGATCAACTGAGCTTGTTTTGGATACTCTTTAACCACAATTTGACAATTGAATTCCTTACACAAATCTCTCTTCTTATTTGGTGCCAATTTAGCTAACAATTCCAAACCACTAGCCCTTTCCAATGCTTCAATGGGGACTTGATATTGCATCAATGGGTCGGAATTATTAATCTTTTCATTGGGGATAACAAATGCCGCGGTGGCAACCGAGTCTTGGCCATTAGTCTCCCCAACAATCAATTTGAAGAAATGGGTAGGCACGGCAATGTTTGGTGGCGAGCCAATCACTTCATAAGTGACACGATATTTCCCATCTTCCATCAATTTGGGTAAATACAATGGTCCTGTCATTACTCTAACACTATCGTACTTGAAAGTCAAACGACGGACAAAATCTTCAAAATAAGCCCAATAGTCTCGATTGAAACCCTCACCTACTTGCGGAGACATATTGGTTAAATAGAATGTCTCATTCATTGCGAGTTGGGTGAATTTAGCATCGGCAGCGGGAGCATTATGTCCCCTATCATATCCCGATCTAAAAAAATCCCTTAACCTACTTCTAAATTTCAACGGTATCCCTTCATCTTCAGTAAACACCGACTTCTTACGATCTACACCTTCTTGTCTCTTTAAAGACTCTTTGGTTATATGTTCAACCACCCAATACGGATTACGCGTCGACCGATCATAACACGATACAAACTCACTTCTATTTTGTAAATCATGGATTGGACCTGGGAACCCATACTTGAAAAAGTCTTGAGGTCTAATATTGGCTGGATCAAATGGTGCATTAGATCCTGGTGTGCTTCGAATCAACCCTGTGTTTTGAGCTGGAGGAGGTGTAACTGGTGCCTGTGATTTACCCCAGAAGTATGAGGCTATACCAATGGTACTCCCACCAAGTGCATATGCTAGTTTACTCATTAAAAACACTGTACTAGTGTCAACCTCTTCGCATAATGCTCGAGATGAATCCAAACCAATATTCCTGTATATAAATTGTTAATGAATTGGCGTGTCCAAAACCAAAAAGAACACGGAGTTAAACCAAAAGGAGATAACACACTAAACCCAACTCTTTAGGAACCAACTAAATACTAAAATAAAATATATACATAGGTGAAGCCACAATATTGTGACAGAAAGTGGTAACTTTATAGAGGAAATAGGATTATATGTGACCACTTTCAACATTGGTCAACTTTTACTTACATTTGTAATTAGCTATTATCAT
Source organism: Candida sp. Y128-05E (assembly GCA_037042355.1). NCBI lineage: Eukaryota > Fungi > Ascomycota > Pichiomycetes > Serinales > Debaryomycetaceae > Candida > Candida sp. Y128-05E. Next base: position 21,840 of record JAXQKE010000292.1, on the reverse strand, counting down.
TTTACATTGTACAATCTATAAATACATCTAATTTTTTGGTTTTCTAACAACATATAACATCATTGGGGTGAATAAATGTTGTCTACCACCTTCAACCAAGTTGATAGCAGCATCTTCCAAAGCATGGGTGACTTGTTGAGAACCTTTTGGAGCAACTCCGATTCTTTCCATTAAACCAACGGCCTGCGTGGTGAAGGTTCTACCGATTTTACTGGTTCTGAACCAGGTAAAATAATCACCGAAAGTTTGCACGTATTTCAATTCACCGGACAACGGATAATACCAAGGGATATCATCTTCTTTTTCGGCAATATCTTGTGCATGTTCAATTTCGAAACCAACATTTTTCAAGGCTTGTTCGGCAACAGCTCTAGGAAACATTTTTGGAATACCACTACCAACTTCGATACCATAAGCAATTTTTCTATGTTCAGGATTAGTTTCGTCGTATTTATCAGTCATGACCCATTCGTAAACACCAAACACCCCACCTGGTTTTAAAACTTTATAGATTTCAGAATATACTCCCTCTAATACCGGGGCATGCACGGTGGCTTCAATGGCGTACACGGCATCGAAAGATTCTGGGGCAAAATCCATTTGCATGAAATCCCCCTTGACGTAAGATAATTTATGATCCAATTTATATTTTTGGGCATAATGGTTGGCTCTTTCGATTTGGTAATCATTGTTGTTTAACCCGACAATTTCACAATCAATAAATCTGGAGATTTCTCTACCAGGACCACCAACACCACAACCAACATCCAAAACTTTCATGGTTTTGTCCAAATCCATTTTATGAGCTAAGAAATGTTCGTGTCTGGCGGTAGCTTGTCTGAAAGCTTCACCTTTATAGAAACGGGAGAAATGAAAAGAAGAACCCCAACCATATTCGTAAAAGTCAGTGACTAAATTGTAATAATGATGGGTTAATTGCGAGTAATCTTTCAATCTTTTATCTTCGTCATCTTTAGTGACACCACCATCCCAATGTTTGAAATAACCTTCACTAGCAACATCTGAGGCTTGTTTGTTTTTGGCCATTAAAGCAGACATTCCCGTCTTTTTGTATGAGTCCCCATGTAAAGCTTTGGTGAATTTTTCATCTCTAGCAAAATCTTTGCTTGAATCTAATTTAGTAGTGGAAGTCATTGTTGAATATAGAACATCATATCGATTGCCGATTATTCAATCATATTTATAAGCACAGCTTGAGATCTTTCACTGGGTTATTCGTATGTATCTCGTTCAGGCTCCCCGTATAAACTTTAAATTTAAATGATAAACGATAAACGAGGAACGACGAGAGCTAAACGAGCTAAGCGAACGAGGAATATATAGCATATAGTACCTTGTATTGACAAAATAATATCATTCCCCAGGTTGCACTTTCATTTCTGAATCAACTGGTATTTTTAGCTCGTATAAAGTTCGTTTTCGGAAATGTGGTGGTATTTCTTCTGATGAGACTGGTGATACTGAAGTTATCAAATATTCTCTTTAAAATTGATAATCTTGGTTCCAATGCAAATTGAAAAGATTTAGTACGTGTAGAGCTATGGGCATGGTGGATCTGGTATAATATTAAATTGTAGGTTAATACCTAATACATGCAACTATCCAAATTCATAGAAAATATTGATAGGTTACTGGGGCAAATGTTGAACACTTGTGGTTAAACTTTCATATTCTTAGTGTTGTAAACATCAAGTTTAAGACCCTATATAGCTTGTAGGTGTATTCTCTAGTTTTGACGTCATTGCTGCAATCATAATATTCGGTACTGTTTGTCGTTTACGAAGACTTGGTCGCAAAGTTTGTCATTTGATGATAATCTTTGGAAACATGATCTGAGCAGTTCAATTGTATTGTAGGTGATTCTAGAATATACTATGACCTACCAAATCACTCTATTCTCAAAACATTGTCTATAATATATCCTTTTTTATCGCACTATTTATAGCGATAGAAATAATATTCTCCCTACGCTACATTCCAATATAACCAGCTGTTAGCTTCTATTTACAGGTGTTGGACCATATAGGAATCATTGCTGTTGTACCAGTTGATCTGCCGTCTCAGTTACTTTTTTCGTCTCTAGTTCATCTGACATCTCAGCCAGTTGATCTGATATCTCAGTTGTTTCATTCGTCTCGAGTTGATCTCACATCTCAGTTAATTTATTAATCTTGCGTTGATCTGATATCTCAGATAATTCTTTCATCTTATCCGAATCAGATAGGAAATGGTTAACATCGCGGAGAAATACTTTTGGTTTATCTCTTACGAAATTGGAGCAATTGTAGTTTTTGTAGATGTTGTTGGGGAAGTTTTCTGTGAACTGATGTCGGCTCTGTATAAAATCCAGGTGGTTGGTTTTTATTATCAACGTTGGTGGTGTAAACTGGAGATTGAGAGCTTCTTGGGGCCAATCACCAAGTTCTCTGAGTACAACGTCGTGCCTGAAGTTAAATACTGGTATTTTCACCACGGTAGTTCGTGGAATATTCATCTTGATCTCTCTGAAATTAGTTTTCAAAGACTCACAAGTCTTTTTATCCAGTTCGTATAGGGCTAACATCTTGTCGATGGCTCTATTTTGCTGCTTAAAGTCCAATTTTAGTAATTTTTTATAATTAGATTCGATATGGCAATAAGCTAACAAATGTTGATGGTATTGCTTGTCCAATTCTTGCGCCACTGGCGCGCCATCGATAATGATCAATTTCGATATTAACTTAGGTTCCAATAACGCTACCAACATGGCAACCTTGGCTCCCATGAACTGACCACAGAGTATAGGCAACCCTTTCCCTTTGCAAATTTCCTCCTTCAATATTCGGATCACATCCTTCGCCATTGCTTGGTACGTATGAGGGTTGGCGTGCGGAGACATCCCATGGTTCCTCAAATCTATCCCATACGTGGGGTACCCTTTCTCTCTGCTCAATTCTGTGGCCAGTAACATGAAATCATATTTGGATCCAAAGAGACCATGTAGGAATATCACAGCCGGTTTCTCATTGTCGACATATTTAAGTTTACCATATCGTGCCCAACAGAGTGTAACCACTTCTTTCTCTTTCAACACGGGCACTTTATACTTCCTGAAAGGTAACACATGAGGATCTGATGGCTGCGGAAGACTTTTTGCAGGTACATGTATCCCCTGTGGTTTTTTTGGAGGTGCATGTTTCTTCGGACGCTTCATTGCTGGCACATGTCTCCGCTGAATACATCTTGCAGCTATAGTACTAAAAGTGCGGGAGATATTCATCATTTGATGATAATATTGCAGCCTAACATATTATTTTTTTGATTTTGGATGTCTTCGCATGAAACTTAGAGAGATCATTTTTAACATCTACACATTTCATATATATCTATAAATGATAATATACCATTAGATACTAATATTCATACTTTAAAATAATTATTTACACCTATATTTCTTAATATTTCAATAAATTTAACTTTTATATTGGTATTTATAAACTATACACTAATCCAGCTTTTGTTTCTTCTGTTTCTTATCTTTTAAATATTTAACCAATCCCAAGAAACAAACAGTGCACACAGGACCTAACAATGGTAAGAACACTGCCATTTTATGTTCACTGGGGAAGTACGCCTGTTGCACCATTTCCTTCTCGAAGAACGCCAGGTTCGAATCGGCCAATGCCTGGGCAGAAAGTTCCATCGATCTACCAAAATCTTGGTTTTGTAAGGTATATACAGTTGAGTTGATATATTGTAAACTCGACTCAACATGGACTTTAGTTTGTTCTGGAATAGATATTTCATTCAATGCATTGGTTAGTTTGATTAACGATAACAAGTTATCGAGCGCTTGTCTCAAGTTCTTATAGACAGTGGTTCTGGATAAATGATCAATACGAATTGCACTAGATTTGGGGTGTTGGGGCATCCCTATCAATTGCAAGAGTTGTCCTGCAAAAATATCCATGATTGGCGTCAATTCATCTTTGGAGAGGGTAGAATCTACTCCTTCATTCATGATTTTATTCAAAATATAAACTCCACCCCACTGTGGTACCAAGAATGAATTTGTAGTTGAATCTTCAATCTTGGACTCCAAGTTGAAATAGTTACCTTCGGGGAAGTACACCACGAAATTGATAGTTGGGTTGATATCATGGGTAAAAAGATTCCAATCACCAAAATTTATAAACGTCGACAAATCAGCTTGTTTAATCACCAACTGATCATTCTCTTTGTGGAACAATTCATCGGCCAAGTTGGAGTAGTACTGGATCTGGCTCGAGACGGAAAAGTTGGAGAAATGTTGCAATTGATTAAAGATTGGGGTTAACAATTTCTTGGCATCATCAATTTGCCAATCTATAGCTCTACCAGTTTCAGTAAACAACGAAAGCACGACATTGTACTTTGAACTGTAAGGTAATACCAAATTAGATTCCTTGTGATTACCCAGAACTATTTGCTTGAAATCTTGCAATTCCTCCCCAAATACATCATCTAACAATACTTTAATGATAAATGCCTCCAACTGTGGTTTTGCCATTACTTTAGAAGTAAATTGAACATCGATTTCCTTAGTAGTAGAAATACTAACAGATTCCTCTCCCTCGCTTATAAACTCATAATTCACCACATAATCTTTCTGGGGATCAGCTTCACCATATCTCAATTCAATTGACCAAAACTGCTCAAGTTCTGGGTACCTTTTGCCCAACTCTTGGTCAAGTGCATTTTGCACATTAAGAAACACTCCCTTCAATGGTTTGGGAACATTCATATAGACAGGAATAGTAAACTCTACTGTCTGCTTCAACTCTTCACTATACTTATGTACTTGATCAACAGGTAAGTCTGCACGAGTAATTGACGTGGTCAAGAGGAAGATAGTTGTACCTAAAGTCAATACTATACCTAGAATCACCAAAACAATTGTGTTCCTAGATGAAGCCACTGCCTCTAATTCATGAGATTGACTAACTTCAGTCTTCTTATCTTCCTTGGTACCCATTTGCTGGTGTTTTAGAGATTTTGCTGACTTTTCACTTGTTATATAAACAATATTTGATCTAGGTGCGATCCAAAAGAGGATGGAATTTGACCAGATTTGGTGAAAGAATTTAAAGAAGGTGAATTCACACAGCTATGTTCAAGAAGGACCCACGAGCTAAGGGACTGGCTAATATCAAAACGTCAGAAAGACGGAAATTGCTTTCTCAGATTTGTCAAAAGTACGGTATTGACCAATCTAAGTTGAATAAAGAAGATTTGGCAAACTTGCTTCCAGCTACAACTAAGCAAGCTAGTTTTAAAAACGAGTTGGGGGTGAGTGGACTTATATACTCAGATGAGAATGAAACACCTACTTGGTTCAAGACTAGGGACTCTCCCGTATATCCTTCTTTATTTACTCTATGGAAATGTGGTTATGTTTTGCCATTGGTGAAAACTCATCCCCATGTTATCGGGATTCTTGCTGGTGGGGCAGACTTGATGTTACCAGGTACGATTCCTCCGTTTGATAAGAGGTGTACCAAGGGTGCCATTGTGGGGGTGGTCGATTCGAAGAATCCTACTGTTGTTAAGGCTATAGGTTGGTGTAACTTGAATTTGACTCAATTTGATAATGTAATTGGTAGAGTGGGCACGGCAGTGGAGATTATACATCATTTGGATGATGAATTGTGCAAGATGAATAGGTTGGTTGATATAGAAATGCCGGAGGTGGTGGAAACCACCGTCGGAGACAATGACGCTGTAGACGTCGAAAACGTCGAAGATAAAGCAGACGAGGAAGATGTCAAAGACAGCATCGAAGACACAGTACAAAAAGAATCTGCTGAAGCTACACTTGCAGAATCTGCTCAGCTGGATGCTACGCCCCCAGCATCGTCTTTTGATGACGTTTCCGAACAACTTTCCACTCTATCAGTCGAAGACGTCGACAACTTCTTCAAAAGGTCATTACTACAAACTATCAAAACCGATACGTTCGAATTACCAATCACCGCTTCAACTTTCATGTCTCAGCACATTTATAAAAACTTACCCGTTATAGACTCCAGTTATGCCAATGTCAAGAAAACTTCATGGAAGAAAACTGCCAAGTTCTTGAAAGCCATGGATAAATTAAATTATCTCCTGGTTAAAGGAAAGGATGAAGATTTATCAATTACCCGCTTAATGCCCAAGGATACTTTGGAAATTGTCAATTTCGTCACCCACAAAACTATGGCTTCTGTGAATGCAGCAAAACCACCTCCAACACCAGCTAAAAAGGCCAATGAATTACAAATCAAACTTCTCTACAAACCAACGTCGAAATCAAGAATGGTTTTCAATAAAACTGATAAAAATTACGCCCATTATTACTCAGCATCAGAACTAAGATCGATTTTAGAGCAGTATATTAAAGTGATGAATTTGGTTAATAAAGCTAACCCAAAGACTATTTTGTTAGACGAGACTTTGAGATCGATCACTAATTTAAAACAGGAATCAGCCGCAAGAGATGTCACTTTTAAAGCATTCTTGACCAATTTCTCGCCCCATCATCAAATTTTAAAACCAGGCGAAACTAAAGGTGAAGTTCATAGAGGTGAACCTCCCAAAATTACGATCATCACCGAAATGAAAATTGGCAGGAAAGTTATCACCCGAGTATCTAATTTCGAAGGTTTTTATATCAAACCGCATTTATTAGCCGATGAATTGAAAGTCAAGTGTTCGGGATCGGCTACAGTTAACCCATGTGTCCAGAATCCAAAACTTGTCGAAGTTCAAGTGCAAGGACCCCACGGAACTACTATTATAAACTTACTTAAAGAAAAGGGAATTCCAATATCTTATTTGATTTTTGAAGATAAAGTCAAAAAGAAGAAGAAAAAACCAACACCTGCACCAGCTGTATAGTAAATAGGTCATTTCATATATTATAATGCTATGTACTCTATAATAATACTACATATGTGAAAGAAGTAATAGTCTATATTACAATTTCAATCACATTTTGATAAGGTCCAGCAACAAACGCCGATTTAGTATGCGGGTTGACATCTAATCTTTGAGCGGGTGTACCTTCGGGATAAAAGTGAGCATTTTTACATTGGCCAATATCGATATAACTCAAAGTGCGGCAGCCACTTAACAATGCATCAACACCAGCTCTCGTCACACGAATACAACCTCGAACAATCAATTTCTCCAAGTTTCTCAACTGTAATGAAACTGCCAATAATGAGGAATCACTAACAGCAGATCCACAAAAGGATAAATTCAATTCACGTAAATTTTGACATCTCATACTTAAAACTTCAATGGCAACATCTGTTAATGCACAACAGAAATTCAAATCCAAGATTTCCAAATTTGGGGCAGCACTAGCTAAAGTTGTTATTCCTTTATCAGTTAAATATGTACAATCCTTCAAAGATAACTTCTTTAAATTCAAGAAAGAATTAAACCCCCAGTATTGGAATCCTTTATCGGTAATTGACGTACATCTTGTTAAATCCAAACTTTCCAATTTTTTATTAGCATGGTTTGCTAGATGGTACATTACTTTATCAGTGACATGTTTGCAATATCCAATACTCAAAATCCTCAAATTCTTACATCCAATTTGATCCATATCATAATCCAAGTTGAGAGGGTCATTCTGGGGAACATCGGAATCCCAACCAATTAATCTTTCTAATACATCATCTCGAACTTTCCGGCAATTAGATAAATCCAATTCTACCAAGTGTTGTCCTACACTTGGGGCAGTCAAATCCATGATTGCCATGGCATTTATTTCCCAGTTAGATTTCATTTTCAATACTTTAATTTTACCGGACATGCCAATTTCATTGACCATGTAACTAAATCCTTCATCAGTTACATGGAAACAATTCGAGATGTCGATGACACTTGGTCTCAGTCCAACAAAGTTGGTGATTTGAATTAAAGATTTATCGTAAATTGAAGTATTCCAACGAGTTAAATCCAAGGTATTGAATAAATTAGGGGCCACGTTCAATAATTGTCTCCATCTTCTGCTTATGATTCTTAATTTCATCAATTCCGGTAATTCCAAAAACTCAAATACTCGGATTAGAATTTTATCCGGTAAAAACCCATTATGATTCAAAATAGATGATCTCCTTCTACCACTGACACTGGCTAATCTCATTCTTCGATTCAATGGTAAATATTGGAAATTTCGTAAACTAGAAGTTGGAGAATTTGAGTTTTGAAAATTGTTCAATGATGGTGATGGCGGATTTAAGGGAGGTAAAGATAAAGGTACCGCTGAGGTTTCGTCGTAAACCGATGCCCGTTTTTTTAATACTGGTCTTGATTCACTTGGTGATGGGGAATTAGGTAATGGTGTAATTGGAGATACAGAATTTGATCTAATTGATAGTTCTTTGGTACCGAAATTCCAATTGTTTGAGAATATTGGTTTTGGTGAGGCTATTGGTACGGTTGGTTGGGTGAAGGCTAGTTTCATTTCATCCAACTTCCGTTTCTTTTTCGCTGTCAGTTCACTATCTTCGTATATTCGATTGAAATCAATTTCAACCTCTTGTTCTTGTTTTTCTTCTTGTTTTTCTTCTTGTTCCACTTTCTTATCTTTATCGATTAAATAATCAATACTTAATCGAGATTTTGAATTTGATAATTTATTATTATTAATTCTCTTCTTTGCGGTGATTTTCATTTCGTCTATTATAAACGGATATTTCTCACATAGTTGTTTTAAATTCTTTGAGTTAACGACAATTAGTTCAATGGAAGTGATTGACCGAATACTTGCAGAACGTTTATGACTTTCTGCCATATCATTTAAGTAATTGAGAAAGTTGATTTCGCCGAAATAATCAAATTTCGATAATCGGGCTAGCTTAATCTCTTGATTGTTGGAATCGTAATCAATAACTTCAACTTGACCTTTGACAATGAAGTAAATGTTGGCACCTTCATCATTTTTCTTGAAGACGTGGGTGAATGGAGGTAGCATTAGCGGTTCGACTTGCAAGGCGATTTGATGGATAATGTTTGAAGGTAGATTACCAAAAATAGGTAATTGTGTTAAAAATGACTGAATGGAGATGGTATGATCCATTAATGGTTCCAAAAAGTCCTTCTTTTTTGATTTTTCTTGCATGGCCAATCTTTCTTGGGCTTCGTCTCTGATTCTGCGTTCTATAGTAGGGTAATTCTTCAACACTGAATTCAATGTTTTTGAAGTCAATACCGCTAACAATGTCTTAGAATTGGCAATAACTGTTGCCGTTCTGGGCCGATTATACAAGATCCCAATTTCGCCAAAGAAATCGCCTGAATTCAACTCAGCGTATATAGATTCACCATCGGTGGAAGTAACATGGACTTTCCCCTTCAATATCCAGTACATGGACGTAGAAGGGTCGCCTTTTTTCACGATATATTGTTTAGGATGAACATTAAGTAATTTCAATTTGTTAGCAATTTTGGAATGGAACGATTTGGGAGCTTTATTGAACAAGGGGAATGTAGCTAGTTGGTTGAGGAACTGTGGAGGTATGGACGTATCTATAGATTCGTCCTCCTCGTCATCTATTCGATTATACTCTAGATCCTCATCAGAAGTGGGGGTAGGGATATCAGTAACTATTTTATCTGGAGAATCAACTGCCAAAGGGCTGGAGTAATTAGGAGCAAACTTTTTGTATATCGTCATGATAAATCATAAATAAAAAATGATAAGATATAGTTGAATGAAAAATGTATGCAATAAAATTGACAATGAATAAAGGTAGTTTCCTAGAAGAGTAATTGTATACTTCCAAAAAATCTAACAATCTAGCAAAATGACTTTTAGATAATAATTCTCTATCAGTATAAAGATATCCTCTATCAGTATAAAGATATCCTCTATCTGTATAAAGATATCCTCTATCAGTATAACCTTAATCAAATATTATTAGTTAAATATCAACTCAATATTAACTATGACGTATTCAGTAAAATATTAGCTGGTATAAATAAGCTTTATGAAAAAAGCTTAGTCTCAATAAAAGTAATGGGAAGTGTAGTCTCTACCAATCTATGATAATTAATGGGATGATATGGGATGATAATGTATGATATGAGTGATGGTAAGATATGAAGTGAGAAGTGTTATGTTTTGATAATGGAGTACTAGACTAGTGTGTGTGTGAAGTGTTATAGTTTGTACTATAGTTTGTAGTGTTATGTCTAGTATAGTACTATGATAAAGTGTTGTGGTCTAAATGGTTGTGTTCTTGAGTTTCAAGTCCGGAGTTGTATGATATGACCGGAAATAAAGATTGCGATGAAATTGCGCAGCAGTAGAAAAATGGAACAGACACAATTGACATACATTAATTCCTATATTCATTCCTATATTCATTCCCAATCTTCTTAATTCATACACCATATCCCTTACCTTACCTGTCATTAACTAATCTCATAGAGGTCATTTATTGTCACTCCTAGGTTAACCACCTTTCATCTTAAATCGGAATTCCACCCTATATCTAGATCATTTCATCAGTAGTATAGTGTGGTTTATTCCCTACTCCAACTTCAGATACTATTAACAATCTATTGAAAAACTAATTAAACAAATTTTTAGCTTCATAAAGTACCTGGCAATCATTTGTCTCTTTTGGGGGATTATATTTGGCTGCAAAGTTTATCCTCACTCACAAGGCTTATTGCAAGTTTGTTGGAATTACAATAATACCTAGTAAAAGTGAAGTACTTTGGGATATATCTAGAGAATGTATTAACTATATATTACCTTCGATAGTTATATATACCTTAACTTTATTCATAATGGATAATCTACTACAATATTATTAATTATCATGGTGTGTTTGTCATCAATCTCCAGAAGTAATTATATATATAAGTGTACATAAATAACTATAAAACCTAGCTAATTGGATCAATTGTAATAGATTAGATGTTTTCAGATAATTCTTAATTATCACATCAGCCCTATTAGTAAAACAAATATTTGAAAATCAATCCCAATTTGACCTCCGATGTGATTATTTTTAAGATTTTACAAAAACCTACCAAAACAGGTGTTAAATCAATTTGCTGATTCTGTTTTCTTTATAAACCTTGGCTGGTCTACTCAATGTATACTCACATGTTCGATTCAAGTTTATATTGGTATGATTTCGATTTATACTATATTTTGCAGCCAAAACAAAATATCCATTTAAACAAGAAAAAAAAAACCACAACTAACTATTTCTTCATTATGATTAAGAAACTCATTATTATATCCCCATATTCCCATATTGTTCATGTTAATCAGTGCCATTTAATTATTACCACAATTCTGTCACGTGATTTTTCAAAAATTTTCATAGAGCAGTAAACTATCGAAACCCAGTACCCATAATCTAACCACCAATGATCAGATCTCTAGGGTATGGGATTCGTTCCCGGGTTCAGTTACCCTTGATAAACCATTTCTCCACTACCACAGTCACTTTAAAACCAAAATCAGATACTCCACTTGCTATCAAGAAACAATTGAAACGAGAGCAAAAGAGAAAAGCACTTAATAAACAAGCTCCAGAATTACATGCCTTATACATGGATGTTCCCAGAGTATTGAAATACATTCGTGCTGCTGAAGTAGGACATCCTGCTCAAAAAACTACCATTTCCATTCAAATGACTTTGGTTCCTGAAAAAGGTTCGAAACCTTTACTGGGAGAAATCTTTTTCCCAAAACCTATCAGAGACAGTAATATCATGGTTTTCAGTTCGAATCCTGAAGTTATCGAAGAAGCTAAAAAATTAGGAGCAACCTATGCTGGTGGATTAGATTTAATTGACCAAATCTCGCAAGGTTTGAAATTAGATGATATAACCCATGCCTTCGCTACTCCTGATATCGTCAAAGATTTAAAAGCTATTGCTAGAACTATTGGTCCTAAAGGGTTAATGCCTGCCGTTAAAAAGGGAACTGTCGATGAAGATGTTGCTAGTTTGATGAAAAAATCCGTCGGAGCTTTTCCTTTCAAACAAAAGGATAACCAATTAGCTGTCCCTGTAGCCAGATGTGATTTCTCAGATAAACAAGTATTGGATAATTTGAAAGCTGCTAGTGAAGCCATCTATGCCAGTCAACCCCCAGGTACTAAAAAACCAAATATTTTGGGTCAAACTGTTATTTCAAGTACATTGGGACCAGCCGTGGTTATCAACTTCAAATCTCTTTGATTAATCTGTAAATATATACAACCTAATAAATGTAAATAAACTGAAAGATGGTAATATTGAGTATCTTGAAGACTTTACGAATTTTGTTGAAAATTGCTATTTCAACTTGGGAGAAATTGGTAATGCTAACTCTAATGGTGATGAATCATTTAATACAATAATAGCAGTAGTATTTCTCCTGTATTCTCTCCGTTTACTCGTTTTTCATATATCGTCTGTTTTCACCACTGTAAATTCAATGCGAACATGGTTGTAAAATCACCACTGGATCAGACTATGACAATATGACGCTCAGTTGGATCAGTAGTAACAAGTTTATGGGGTTTTCAGATGGAAACATCCTCAATTGGTGTCCAGTGTTGAATCTACTCTTTGTTTCGATGAATAAAATGTCAATTTGGGTGTATCGACTAAATGGTGAACGTATTTATTCAATTAATAACAAACTGGCAATATTACAATTGGCATTCATCCACGATGGTCTCTACTTCTGCGTAAGTGGAATTGATGGTTCAGTGAAGATTTACGATTCAAATAACGGCCATTTGATTAAAATATTATCTGGGTTCAATCAAGTCAAATTAATCAGTTGGAATCTTCATCAAAACTTGGTTACAAGTAAATTTGATCGGTTATATTATGTTGACTTATTGAAAGAATTACCTAAAGTGTTGGACTTCCTGGAAAATCTTACATTCCTAACCATTGCTGATGATAAGCATATTACATTCAATTTTAACAATTTGTTAACTGTTGATGGATTAGAATACCCCGGGGCAACAATAGTAGACCACTTGAGTAAAAATGATCTTTTTGACCAAGTCTTTCTTGGTCAAGTCGATTCGAAGTATCAATTATTACATTTAAAAACCAATTTATCGACTCATGATAAAAGATATACGATTCTGGTCATAGACAATTTATGCAAATTGATGGCGTTAATAGATAATATCCAACAACAACTTACGCAGATCAATCTGGAGATTGCCCCATACATCAAATCCTTAGATCGAAGTATTGGATTATTAGCATTAGAATATCAAGAAGTCCCCACCACCATTATAAGAAAATACTTTAGTAACTACATTTTAACAGGATTAATCGATCAAAGATCAAAAGATTTTTGGTTGAATCAATTTGGTGAACGAGGGTATAAGAATCTACTGAAGTTGGGAAATAATTGTTACGATTCGTTAAGAACGATATTGCACTCGCGAATCATTACTAGTTTGGAACGAATTATGGTAATTGGTAACGACATGTTGGGTTTGGCGACTTGGATTATCAGTTCAGAAAATGATTTTCAATTTGGGTTAGATGTAGACTTTGTCAAGAATTTACTCCACGAATGTGGGAAATTTATGCAACAAACATACAAATTTATTTGGGAGTTGAATCATGAACAGAAATTGTTTAATAATTTCTTTGATATGGTTAAACATGAATTCATCGATAAATTAACCAAAGAAGATGATTTAGAATCGTATTTACAATTGAAGAAAAATTATCGATATACCGATGTGTTGAAATATTTGAATTCAAATTTATTTCATAGTGTATTGTTTACCTATACAAACTTTGATCCTGATGATTATGATATATTTGATTTGAAAATTTCGAGTGAAGATTTAACGATAAATACGCTATTTAATAATCTTGATCGAGCTAATAGTGGCATAAAGAGTTCATTCAATCGATTCTTACCGTCAATAATGAATGTCGACGTAAGTTTACAACTCCCAAATTGGGACCAGATATCTCTTGAATCGGGAAATTCATATTTTATGGTCCTTGGATGGGAAAATGAAAAATTACAAGTCATGAAGATTAACCAAGATTTTAATATAGTTGGTCAGAAATCAATCGATATGGAAGTTCCCATCAGTTTTGAATTACAAAATGGCGAAATCACATTATTGTTTGAAGATAGAATAATTCAAATAGATTGTGATATGTTATGGAATATTAATGAGGGTGCGATTAAGCTAACTTCATTAAGATATTCCGAAATCCCCACCAATCTCGATCATCCTACCAAAATCGGAATTTCCGATAAATTCGGATGTGTATTGGATGCAAATAAACAAAATTATAATGTCTTCAAGAAGATTTTTTGAATAGAACAAGTTTGACATCTCAAGTGTTTTAGAGAATGGAAGCGTCACTGTACTTTATGCTTCTAGTGTGTATTTTAGTTGTATCATTAATATATATTGCATTAACAATTGAAAATGGCATTATCCCGATTGTCACTGTAAACTCACCATCCGAGCAGATTTCTGAATTAGGCTGAAAATATCTCCATTTACAAAAGGTCGGTATTGCTAGTGAATTTGATCTACAACTATCATAAATATTGAATAGATTATAGTTGAAAATTGGTTGCAAAGTATGTACCAATTAAAAAAATTGAATCTTGAACACGTTAAAGTCAAATTGTCATTACTATTTACATTACAAAAGATTTTTTGAAAATTTTCAAAGATCAGAGCCAGCATCTTCTAAGTCTTCATAATAACTACCCAACGAGTCCTTAACAATCAGAAGATCCTGTTCATTTTGCCAGAAATCTTTCAACCAACTCATTTTATAATCGCCATTTTTATCGCGATAAAATTTGGTTCGAACATATTCTCGGTAAATCTTGCGAATATTGTTATCGCTGGGGACCAAGTGTTTGGTACGCGCTTTCTGGACGGCAGGACTAACATTTTGTTTGGTTTTCATCATGTATTTGAAGAAATTTGGGTTTATATCCAATTCACTCGGTTCATTTGGTTTATGAATAGCAAATTTACGTAAATAGTCCAAATCAGCTTCTTCAACAGGCTTGTATTGTCTAATCAAGTTTTTAGTCAACGATATTTGTTCGTGGAGGATTTGGTCTCTTACTGTAGGATGAACTGGACCGGCAGTTCTATTGGTTGGGTAAATTGCTTCAAATGGCGGTACTTTTCTGTTCATAAGTTTCCCTTGGTGTTCATAGTATACTCTATAAACCTTCTTCAACTCTTCTACCATCTCTTTGTACTGTTCATCACTACCTTTATAAGTCTGAATCAAATCAATTTCTGGCAAATCGGGTTTTTCCAATCCAAAATGTTCCACTGTAGAAAAGTCTTCAACTTTTTCTTTGTTTAACAACTCATGGTACCTCACGACAGCTTCTACAGTGCCAAACTCATTGATCAAATGGGCATACGGCCAATATGGCTTCAACTGCAAATAGTGAACCTGATCGAAGTCTTGAATCAATTGCAGTTTCCAACCCGAATACACCGTATCTAACACCTCAGGTAACCTGGATAGCCTCCACTTAACCAATATATCATCCATAAGACCAATTGAACTCCTGTATAACCAACTATTAGGTCCTTTCTCGGAAAACTTGGTCTTTGTATACTGCACCAACTTGGTTAATGTAACTCTCTCCACAGGCAACCTATAAATCCGTTTTAAAAGCTGTTTGTATTGACTCTTGTAAGAAACCGTCTTCCCTTTCTCCAAGGCCTTCTTGCTGGCATCTTGTAGCGTCATCAACGTTGTTGTAACATCAACACAATCTTCAACTGGTTGGTTGTAAAACGAGCACTGAAAAAAATAATACCTATAACAAATCAACACCACTGAAGAAAGAATGGCTTTAGCAGAGACAATTCTACGTAAAGTACACAAGTATGGGTTGATTCCTAAAGCTATTAGGTGGATTCCTACCATTTCCTTTTTGGTAGCTTTGTCGCTGGTTTTTTGGCTTGCTTGGTTGCCTATACAAGGGAACTATCGAAACACTTATATTTCAGAAAATGCCTTGATGCCATCACAGGTGATTAGTTACTTTAGAGAGAGTGAATGGAATATAGTACGAGGTTACAAACACGAAGTTTCAAACATGGAACATGATTCAATTGAAGTAAGGAATAAAGTTGTTGAGACCTGGTTAAAGGATTTTGGATTGGTGACAGCTTACCATGACAATGGTGAGGTTAACGATACCTTGTATGGGGTTATGCATGCTCCACGAGGAGACGATACAGAAGCCATGGTCTTGGCCGTTCCCTGGACTACCAGTGATGGGCAATATAATGAAGGTGGTATGGGTATTATGTTGGCGTTGACTCGATACTTCTCGAGAATGTCTATCTGGTCGAAGAACATTATCATTGTCATTCCAGAAACTGGCCATATGCCTTTGAGATCGTGGGTTGATGCGTACCACACTTCGTTAGATACGACAGCAGGGTCTATAGATGCGGCAATCGTTATGGAGTACGCCAAGAATGGTGATTATTTCGATTACGTCGAGATGTTCTACGAGGGTTTGAATGGACAATTACCCAATTTGGATTTACTAAACACGGCAAACCAGATTGCCCAGAGTGAAAATGTTAAATCTTCAATTCAAAATACACCCCCATCTGAAATCGGTATCAATACATACTGGACAAGATTTTCAATCTTGCTCAAAGGGATAATCAACCTAGCTTTAGCTGGGTTGACGAGGAACACCCCTGGATGCGAAGCATTTTCCGGCTGGCAAATCCAGGCGTTTACTATTCGTGCCAAGGGAAATCAAGGACCTAATGATATCACCCAGTTTGGCAGAATTGTCGATTCAACATTCAGATCGGTGAACAATTTACTTGAAAAGTTCCATCAATCGTTCTTCTTCTATTTATTAATGAACACCAAAAATTTTGTCTCAATTGGAACTTACTTACCCGCAGCTATCTTGGTTGCCGTCAGTTTCTTTTTGAGTTCTTTGGGATGCATGCTCAATAGTGGGGTTGAATTTGATTCGTATATTGCCAATATCACCAAACTATTAACCATCTTCACTTCGATTGAAACTGCTTGTGCTGGTTTACTGGTTATTTTACCCTGGTTGACTATTCATAGCGGCGAAGAGGAAGATCAGACTGTGGTAATTATTCTTTACATTTTCACCACCATCAGTTTTATTATATCTATATCACCAGTCATACCCACCAATTTCACCAAATTCAAATTCAACCAAGCCACAACATTCAGCTTGATTTCATTGTCATTGTTTTTCATCTCCATGTTAATCATTGCCTTGTTGATTGTCCATTTCTCCCTTGCATTATTAATTGGTTTAATCTCCATCCCCCTTATCTTCATTCAACCAATCATTACCCAAGCCCAAAAGGATAAAGTGAAACAATTAACTAAAAAGTCCACCAACAAACCACAAACATTATTCCAAATAATTGAAGCTTACAAACCCAACTTAAAAATCATGTTGTGTCTCTTAGTTTCAAATCCCTTCTTTGAGATCTTCTTGGTTGGTAATTTCTTGTATGGAGACGAAGGTCCGTTATTGTTAGCTCGGGGGTTATTGACCAGTTGGTCGGAATTACAATGTTGGACCTGGTTTGTCGTCATACTAGGCTGGTTCCCTGCTTGGTTAGGGGTTGGTTTAGGTTGTTACTTTGGTGACTTGGAACCTGACTATGCTAAACTACTCAAAGATATCAAAAAGAAAGATTAGAAAAGATTAAAGGATTAAAGGATTAACAAAGTTTAAGAAAAGTTTAACTAGCATTACACATTGATCTATACAAGAATTTTGTAGAACTGAAAACAAAAGCGTGTTCTTTGGTGGAAATTTCAATTGAACATACTGGCCATCTCTCCCTCTCTAGCCTCTCCCCTTCCTCTTCCTCTCTCCCCTTCTCTTCAGTGTTATTTCCTTCAATTCGTTGCTGAAACAATTTTGCAGCCATAAAAAAAAGTTACGTGTCTTGGAGAAATCAAAACAAACGAAAATTTACACGATTTTACAACCAAAAGAAGTTGATATTGGAATAGGTAAGGAAGCTAGTAATAATGCCAGAGATTAACTATTCAGGGACCAGGGTGTCTTCTTCAGCGTTAAGAAAACGAAAGATTATGAAAAAATCGATTAATTTCTCATTAATGATTGTTGGAGAATCAGGAAGTGGTAGATCGACATTTATAAACACGTTATGTGGAGGCAACCAGATCGTGCCCACGAGTTCTACAGTGAACCAAGATCCATTCAGTAAGAAGTTGACTTTGAGACATGAAAATGTCGAGTTGGAAGATAACGAAGGTCACAAGATATCGTTAAATATTATTGATACTCCAAACTTTGCTAATTCTATTAACTGTGATGAGGATTTCAAGATTGTTGTTGATTTCATTAGGCACCAGTATGACGAAGTGTTGTTGGAAGAGTCGCGAGTTAAAAGAAACCCAAGGTTTAAAGATGGCAGAATTCATGTATTGATTTATATGATCAATCCAACAGGACATGGATTATCGGAAATCGATGTTAAGTTTATGTTGCACGTTAATAATTTAGTCAATATGATTCCAATCATTGCTAAGGCAGATTCGTTAACTCCAGAAGAGTTAGAATTAAACAAACGGTTGATTTTGGAAGATTTGAATAATTACGGTTTGAATTACTATAAATTCAATGAATACGAATACGAATCCGATTACATTGACGATGAAATTATTGAATACAATAAGTACTTGAACTCTTTAGTGCCACTTGCTATAATTGGTGCCAATGAGTATCAGGAAAACCCCGAAGAAGATGAAGATATGTTGAAATTACGTGTATTGAACCCCATACATTCAAAACCAATAAATATCGAAAACAATGATTTCAACGATTTCGCCATTTTGAAAAATGTGCTTTTAATCACCCACTTGAATGAATTCAAAGAATTGACCCATGATTTGATCTATGAAAATTACAGAACTGAAGCTTTGTCAGGTAAACAATTCCAATACACTAAAGATGAGAAATCAGAAGCCCCAGCTGATTCTGAAGAATCTAGTTATTTGGTGAAAGAAGAACAAATCAAATTGGAAGAAGAAAGATTGAAAAAATTCGAAGAACGAGTCCACCAGGATTTAATTATCAAACGTAAAGAATTGTTAGAACGAGAAAACGAATTGAAGGAAATCGAAAAGAGATTGTTGGCCGAAGGCTTGAAATTGAACGAAGAAGGTGAAGTTGTCAATATAGAAGATTGAGGGTTTGGGGTCAAACAAGTAATACTGACGACAGTACAATCATAGGATGATGTTATGTCATAGTCCATCTTTCAATTCATACGTATAGTGACAGGCGTCTGGGGAGGGAAAAAATAATACAGACGCCAAATTGATTGATTTGTGTACATTAGATATTAACTTTCCAATATACATTAGTTTACAATATAGTCTATATATACCAATTATACTTGTTGATATTTAGCCACCACTTCATCGAATAATTGATTTTTTTCAGTTAAATCAACTAACGCCGGGTGTTTGGCGTCAAGTTGTTGGAGTTGTTTGAACAAAGTCATGACATTTTGACCGTTATTGACTAAATAATCATAAGTAATTTGATTGGCAATGAAATCGGCATTTGGTTTTGGGTTTAATTGTTTGATTTGTTTTAATAATTCTTCGGCTTCAGGGTAATGTTTTAATTGTAAAGTCAACACAAACAAAACATTCAAAATCCTAAATTTGGATTGGTTATCATCTTCAAAGTCAGTGGATAATAATTCTTCATAGAAATAGTAGGAATTACTTATATTTTCCGATTCACCTTTAATAGATTGGATCCAAGAAGCAATCACTTCGTAGACAATATTATCACTAATGTTACCTGAAAATGTCTTCAAAGTTTCGAAAAGCTGGTTAGCTTTAGAGAATTGGCCTTGAACCAAATGCAATTGAATCAATACTAAAAATGGCTCTAATTCAAATTGGTTTGCTGATGTGTCAATATATTGAGTTAAGAATTGTACTGCTTGGTCAATATCATTTTCGAATTTAACAAGGTAGATCGCAGTTAATACTGCTTGTAATTCAAACTTAGCTTGTTTGACATCTTCGAAATAGGTTGAATTATCAGTACCAAACTGTTTCAAATCGTCAAAAGCTTCGAATAACTGGAAGAATTCCTCGCTTTCAGGAAATAATGACTTCCCAGTCTTGATTAATTCACTAGCATCTTGTTCCAAGGCAATATTGGATCTGATTTGGTATTCGAGTACTTTTAATTGGTGTTCTCTAGAAAAAGAATCTAAATTATATGCCTTCACTCGGTTGTGTTGGTTGGTGTAGAATTGGTTTCTAATAGCGTATAACTCCCCTGAATCTCCAAAAGCGTCCATGTTTGTATTAATGTTACTGATTCTCTTGTTGGTTTAATCGACGTGTTTGAAATTCTCCAGTTTGTATGTGGCGCTACCATCTACACTATAAAAGAGAGTACAACAAAGAAATGGAAGAAAGTGATGGTGTATGATGTTAGATATGATACTACGAGCATTATAGTTGTTTATTTGTTTCTTTTTAAACATTTTTTTGAAAAAATGAATTTTTATGAAAATTATTTAGCATTCCTAATATCATCCCATCTAGATTTTGGTGGTTGATTTTGGCTTTGGTCATTTTGATAATTATATTTATCAGTATCAATGTAGCCAAAGGTATCTTCATTTTCCTCTTCCTGTTGTTTGAAAAGATCATCAGTTGCAAACAAATCAGTCTCTTTATTCACTGGAGCTGGTTCAAACCCATTGTTTACTCTTAATTGATCCCATTGGGTCATTTGACCTTGCTTCTGTCTGATTTGCTCATCATGAGTAGGTCTATACTTTATTGGGTGTATTTTTTCACCCTTGTAACTCCTTGGATCTTCAAGTATTAACGATGGGTCTTTAGCCGATCCCCGATAATAAACATAGAATAAACCCGCTTGATGGTAGTCAAAAGAGTTCCACGCATTCAACTGTCTCAGTTTACCAGGAGATTCCTGTAATTCACCCTTGATCTTGTTGAAATAGACTTTTGTCACTGGGGGATGGACTATAGTCAAAGTTGCTAACCCGAGTAAAAATGATAATGCTGGTTTATATATCCAAGGACGTATGGAATTCATGGGAACCGTCCTGTGTTTAACAAACTTCTGATATGCTGTTGGAGCCAAGAACCCCAACATTCCCGAGGTATAGCCCACAATCGAAGTATTGAATAATAGTCGTTGTAAATCGCTAGCAATTTCTACTCTATCTTCAGGAGTCAAAGCATGGTCTGCTTCGTAGAATTTGACACTGGCATCGAATTGCTCTTTGGATAACTTCTTCTTAAGAGGATTGTCTTCGTTTGGTTCTGACATTTGCAAGGATAAAGAATTTAGCAATTGTTCTAGAAATCTTCGAGTTTATACCGAGCAAACACAGAAAAACCTAAAAATCTGAAAAAGATCTACAATTGGTTGATAATTCAAATAGCTAATACTAAATACACTTAGTCAATTGAAAAACATTTAAAAGAGTTAATTATTAAATTATACAGTTATAACTAGGCTAAAACATTATCGCTTCTCTTTTCATCTCTTAAAGTGATTAATTGTTGAACAACGTCATCGAATTTAACCATGGCATTCTTACCTTGGTCTTCAGTAATATCTCTATTTCTAACGTTAACCGATTCACTTTGTTCTTCTTCGTCACCAACAATGAAAATGAAATTGTATTTGAACATTTGACCGGTTCTAACTTTCTTAGGTAAAGTATTACCGGAAACATCGACATCAGCATA
>JAXQKE010000291.1:0-26554 GCA_037042355.1 Candida sp. Y128-05E | reverse complement strand
ATTGTTCCTTTTCGATTAACTCAAAACATGGTTGATGCAATGGGGATCTGTGGTATTGAAGGTAGTTTTAGAATTACTTGCGAGGTTACAGGTACATTAATTCGAGAGAATGAGGCACCATTGATGAATATTCTTGAAACTTTGCTTTATGATCCATTGTTGGATTGGAAGGGGCTTCAAAATCCCGAGATTCATTTATCTAAAGTTCGTCGAAAAATCATGGGTTTAATGAATGAAAAAGAAGGTTTGCCAATGAATATTCATGGTCAAGTTGACATATTAATCCAAGAAGCAACCTCGAGTGAACGACTTGCGCAAATGTATGGTGGTTGGGCTGCTTATATATAGATTTAATAGATCATGTATTATAAAATATACATAATTAATTAACATTGTCTACCAAGTTGGTGGCGAAGAAGGTGGTACTTTTCGAGTTGGTCTTCTAATTGGATGCAGAACTCCTGAAGTATCAATTGAAGTATCTGATTTTACTTCTGAAACATTGGAAATCGTATTTAAATTGAAGTTGTCCTTCAGTAGCTCATCCTTGTGTGAAAAAGGGTATTCATCGTCATGAAATGTATCGATCGCAGGAGCAAGCGGAGGAGTCATTGATGCTAAAGAGGTATCAGCATTAAAGCTTAATTTCCTCGAATGAGAACTTTCATTGCTGTAAATGGAAGCGCTATCAGTCAGTTTTCCAAATTCATAAGATGGCTTTTTATTTAATGATGGAATTGGTGCCGGTTTATCAAGGTCAGTAATTGAAGATGTTCTTCTAGCTCTTCGATTGGATATCATTTCTGGAGGGACATATTCTTCTGGCTGTTCCATTTTACCATCTTTAAAGTACCATTTTCCAATCTTCTTCAACGTATTTATCGTCCCAGTTTTAGGTTCTTGTTCACTCTGTGAATTAGTCTCAAATAGATCCACGCTACCAAAAGATTTGGCTGTTTTTAATCTTTTCGTTAAAGTAGCAAGTTTTTGTCTTGTTGTTTTATCTGGAGATAAGTCTGCTTTATCATCTATACTATTATCGATACTTCTTTCCGACACACTAGTACTTTCCAAACTTTTCGAATCATTAATAATAGTAGTGTCCATATCTTCATGTTCCGCATTTTGATTTTCAGATGACCTTTCATCATCAGTTTTATATCTATAATTTTTATCCCAAATCCCACCTCTATAAATTTCATCGATTGTATCATAAAAACTTATATCATCCCAATGCGGCAAAACCAAGCTTTCTTTAATGCTTTCCTTGAATTTTTTATGAATTGAATTTGTAATAATATTGTAGTTCATATTACGTGAACTAATGACAGGTTCAATTTTTAATTCCATCAAAGGTTCGATTTCATAAGTATACCAAATTCTTTCAGATGGGGGAGGTTTAATTTTAAAAAGTATGGGGCCCTGAAATTTCTTCAAAGTTATTCTTAAAAGTACATCAACTTCACGATTTTTGAACCCAATTCCTAAATTGATATTTACCTTGGTAGCAATGTGTATACTAACATTACCGGTATAAGTGAGATGACAAGCAACAATGATTGTACCGTCAGGACTGACTTCTTTTAAAGTTGGATAAGTGAAGTAGGGAGCACTATCACCAGGATGGACATGAGTAATTTGGAAAGCGTCTAAGAAGCCTGGACGTTTAATTTTATTTAATTTTCTGGTTAGTTTATTATGAATATAATTTCTCAAAACATCAGTTTGCTGTAAACCCAAAAAGATTCTCCCCAACAAACCATTTAACCATTTAGTTTGTAATTGTCCTTCTGAGGAATATAAAGTTTGAATCAAATCAATCATATTTTTAGTTGTGAAATGTAAAGTTTTTGCATAAACATTTGGGTTTAACGAAGGATCAATTTCATGTGTTTGTTTTGTAGCCCGAATCAAATCAAACCACCAATCCTCTTTATCTGTAGTTAGATCAGTGTAAATGAAGAAAGTCCCCTTTGGGGGTTTATCTAATTGTTTTAAATTTTCGGAATTCAAGTTATCAGAATTCATGATGGCAATAGCAGAAAATTTAGTAAACAATTGTGCTTCTAAAAGATTAGGAGGCCATATAGTAACTATATGGTTTGATAACACAATGACATGTTTAACATGTTTCAATGTTTCATCTTTATAAAGAAATAAGTTTCCATGTTTCAATACGGCAAAAAACCGATGTTTTTTATTGTTGGAATTATTGGAGTTATTAGGATTATTTGCCGTCGGAGTGCCATCAATTGAATAACCTAAACTATTAGCAGAATCATTAGTGCTGACATTATTAATGTCTTTGTTAACAACGGAGTCTTTTTGAACTAATTTGTATAATGAAGAATAAGCAGATTTCGTTTCTGATTCATTGATTGTCTGAGTTGAAGAAGACAATTCATCAGGTGATTCAATATATGTCTGTGTCACAATAATCCAACCTTCTTTGAAAGTTTCTAAACCAGTATGGTGCTTCTCCTCAATTTCCCCAGCCTTCAAATCATTTGGTAAATCAGGAATTGATTTAGTTTCTTTTGGTAACACATAGTATAGTATTAGTAGAACTCCAGGAAGGAATGTCAACCCTCCGAAGGTATATATCACTAATATCCAGAAGAATCCCATATAGTTTGCTTAACGGTTGCCAAATTATTACGTAGCCTTCATTTTGATCTGCTTATGTAATCATCTTATATAAAGGATATCGGAGATAAACTAATTATAGCAACGACGATGGTGACGAAGATAGATAGCATAGAGTTATTGAACAGTTCTTGTAGTATGTGTTGGATTAATTAACTTGGAATAAATAGAGTAAAAATCAAGAAAATTCCTAGCATATTGACATAGATTACCAGAATAAATCTTAGACGAAAGTAACTAGGAACAAGTAGGGGTACAATCCAGAGAACACGAAATAATACATAATAAAGCAATTCCTTTGACAACCCCTTTTTAGTAAAATAAGAAACAGGCCACTTTTCCCCGGTGTTAAATTTTTGTCTATATCACTACAGTAAAATTATCCTAATCAAAATTAAATCATTTTCACGTTAATCACGAATTCTGGGGAAAAATAGAATAGTAAGTTTGCCTAGCAACGGATGATACTCGAGTAGATAGTGCATACCAATGTATGTTTTAGTTACTAATCAATACCGTAGTAATATGATGTAAGTCTTAAGGATATAATCTACTCTGGCGTCTAATGATTTAATAATGTAAGTTAACCAATAACTAGTTAAAATCTATTATAGATTTTTTTTTTTCTTGGGTGTATGTTAAATTTAATCTTTCTATAGAAGTATCATAGAACTATTTTTGGCTGCAAAATAGTTTGCTTGTACAATATTGTAGATTTGGTAAAAAGTGAAAACTATCAAGGCGGCTCAACCACAAGTAGTCGATATTGAACACAAAGCTCGCTTTTGATTGTTAAAATGATTCAAGCCTACATTCAGGTATGAAATTTTTTCTGGTACAGTTCCTGGGAAAAATTTTCATAAAATAATTATATTATATATGTACACAGCCAATACATAATAACAAGATCGACGCATTGTCTACGGATTTAAGACCAATTATCGTAAAATTGTTGATTTGATTTCTTCTTAAATTAAAACAGTAGTAAATACCTATAACCAACCTTTAAAGGTTTAATTGATAATATCAACAAACCATCGTGGAATATATATTATTAACAATGCCAATCGGCGTATGAAAACTAGGAATGCGTATTCTGGCAACCAGATTTTGAAACCAATTTATAGTAGCATGCCTGGTTTTTTTTATATCTACACTAGTTCCCCTCAATTGTGCACTGCTTATAAACAAATTGGTGCTTGCAGGTTTTGTCTTGTCGTGATATAATTGGTTACCAATTCTCTTATTCACATATCCATCAACAATTCTCTCGACACGGCAAAGCTGTCCCCACTAAACATACACTTCATACCAATGCAACTCCATGTCAATAGATCTGATCACAAGCAACTGTTATGGCCAAGCAAAGAGAAAATTTTTGGCTGCAAAAATATTTTGTGCAACTTTTTAAAATGAAAATTGACATTGACACAAATCACCGAACAAATAGTAAAAATATCATGACGTCAATGCAATTATGGTTGAATAAACTGAACAATAAAGTTATATAAACAGATACAAGTGAATAGGCGTACAATTGAAACCTCTGTCAATTGCAATGTTTTCCCTGGAGGCGTAACAACTTAACAATTGAATATGCTATGGCATTTTTTTTTTATTTTTTTTTTTGAAAAATTTTCATAAAATAATTCCTTTATAAATATTATAAGAATAATATATGAAAATAATGGTAGGAAGAAAATGAATAATACATATCAAACAGAAAGGTTGACTTTGAAACCAATCACCGTCGAAGATGCTGACTTTTTATACCAATTGATGAATCTGAAAAGTTGGTTAGAAAATATCGGCGATCGAAAGATTGATACACCAGAATTGGCATTGGAATATATTAAAAGTTTCCATTTACCTATGTGGGCCAACAATCAACATGGATCCTATATTATAATAAATAAACAAACTGGCGAAAAGATGGGGATTTCTGGTTTGTTCAAACGTGATGGGTTAGATGATGCTGATTTGGGGTTTGCTTACTTAGCACAATATCACGGTAAAGGGTATGCCTATGAAGCAGCTTCGAAAATCATGGAACTCGCTACAAGCAATGGATTTAATCAAATTGTAGCTATCACCTCCGATGACAACACCAATTCAAGGAAACTAATTGAAAAATTGCTGGGTAAATTTATCAAGAACGTTACCTTACCCAATGACAAGGAAGAGTTATTATTGTACCACTTTTATTAGCCAAAATTCTTATCAGAAACTAGAATATTTATTAGAAACTAGAATATAAATCGTCTAACTTTTTTTTTGCCATTTCCCCCTAACCTCTAAATATGCACAGTAGCTCCCTATTGAAAAACGGTATTATGTATGTAGTAAAAAAAAAATGAACAATGGATAGGAAATTTTAGTACCCAATTTTTGTTGCTATAGTCCCTCCTGTTATTATTACCGACTCGTAATTACAAGAGCATATGTTGTTTAAATCAAAAAAAAAAATTGAAAAAATTAAGAAAATATTTTATTAAATCTTATTTTCTAGAATCAAATTGGAATTTTATTGTTTTTTTTTTCAGCCAAAGAATTAATTGGCATTAGTAATTGGTATGGAGCCTTACACGGTATAGTGGCACTGTCAAGCAAACAATTCACATTAATATCTATATACTTATAAATTTTTTGTACAGTAATTGACTAAATTGACGATTACAAAGGTTAATTGGCGGCTTGTAGTATAATTCATTATTCATTAATATTAACATATATATTGGACGACTGGGTCAATTCCAATTAATCTATTGTAATCTAGCATCCACTTGAATATCTATGACCTAAATATTCATTCTAATTCAAAAGTCACCAAAAAACCAAATCGCTTAATAATAGCCAGAAAAGGTTGGTTGTTTTAATGTCGTTCAGGAGTAACAGGAGCAGAAATCTATTCTAATTCTATGGTGAATCGAAAAATAAACAATTGGGTATGCCTGCATCACCAAAAAGTATAGAAAGTTGCCAATTTTTGTATCAAAAAATTGCATTTCCAAGGTGATTTCACATCATCAGTGTCGAATCATAAAATGATGCCACTTCGTGATAGCATATCGCGTTAAAATATATTTGGGATCGTTAAGCAGTGGGAAAATAATCATATCTTTTGCCATGATATTTCAATGGCATGATTACAATTAAATAAAGAAATCGTTAATTCTGACCCCTCTTCCCATCATAGCTTCACCATCACCTTTCAATTCCACTCTGTCAACTCTTCTTTTTTTCCAACCATAATAATTATTATAATGAACCAATTTTGCAGAAGACATTTCCTTTCTCTTACCAGTAGGAGATTCATCGGAATCTTCTGAGGAGTCTGAATCCACATCTTCCTCTTCGCTATCTTTCAAAACGTCTGAAGCCAAATCCGATTTCTTTTCATCTTTGTCATACATGAAACAATCATTTAAACCCAACGATTTCTTGTCGAAATTAACATTCTTGAAGAATGGATAGCTAACCTTTATCTTCTTTTCTTGTGGTTTTTCTTGTAAGTTTTTCCAACTATTCAAAAGCAATTGATTAAAATTAATGTCCAAAGGTTGATAAGTCATATTCAAATTATCCAATGGCAAATCATCTAAAATATCGCATACAGAGTATGACTTTTGAATATTGTCTATAGGATCCATTTGTGATTAGTGAAAACATAACTTTAGGAAATTTCTCTAGTTAAATAAAAAAAAAAGTTGGTAAAAAATAATTGAAAAATCCTAAAAAATAATTGAAAATTTTTATGAAAAAAAAATTGCCTTGCAGAAAATATTAAAGTTTAAAAATGGATTTATAAGGCGATAAACGATTGACCGTGAAACAGGAAGGTTCAGTGGCAAAGTATAATTGATATAGGGGAATTGGTATAAGGGTTCTAAGTAATTCTAAGTAATTGTAAACATGTTTGTAAACAATAAGTCTATTCTCTGGAGTGTTAAATCCTACTTTTTTTATTTTTACATAATCATATTTCCTTAATTGTATTTACATAAATCCTTAATTTATTTTTACAGAATTTTAAGGAGATTGGTGTTGCTAAGTTGGATTGAATTGAGGGCGAATGACATATATGTGTGATAGTGTTTTGTTGTAGAGGCTTATATCTTGGTAGAATTTCCGCCTTTGGCTTCTAATTCATAAATTCGTTATCATACTGGCAGTTTTTCTTGTAGTCTATTGGCAATGTGTGAAGCAACATTAAAGTTTGAATGGTTAGGCGATCAATATGTTACTTCAGTCATGTTTTCATGTCAGATTACATATATTGAGATTGTGGCAATACCACATTTGAAGGTCACAAAACTGACAAGATTGCTACCAAGTATAGATTGTAGGCACGTGTGTAGGATATATAATTCCTTACTTTGTTAGTGTGTAGGATATATATTTCTTTCTTTGTTCCCTGAATCTTCTGCAGCTTTTCTTGGAAAAATAATTTAAAACTCAAACGTGAACTGGTTGATATTACGGGATTTGATTCTGGTTATACCAGCTCGTATTATCCAGGGAACAGTAATACACGTTGTATATATCCACGGGGTATCTTTTCTTTTCTTTTCCCATGTTTATGTTCGATTTAATCCCTTCTTGCTGATATTTTATCAAAGGGGGTCAGGTTTTGATAGTATTTGCATAGAATTCAAAATTATGGATTGATTGAATGACAAAAATAAGGGTGAGTATTACATGATGGAAGATCTTGGAGGAGAATAGAGGCATATACTGTTGTATAAGTTCCCAGGTGTATTCGATTTACAATTTCTATGACGTAGCCCGGTTTAAATTCAAGCTAATCTCAATTTATACTTACTAGACCTACGTATTTCCGATTATGGTTATTGTCAGTTATTCGACACTCCTCGTATACCATATATGCTCTATTACTAGTATGTAGGGTTACTACTTCCTGATTTTGTGATATATTGTCTTAAGTTGATCTGAAATTGGTCTGTAGGGTTACGAAATAATGAGATTGGTAGAGAAGAAACCAGCACAGTGTGGGGTATAATAAATGGGAGGGGTATAATAATGATTGGAGGGGTACAAGGGTGATTCACTCCTCAAATGAAAGAAGGAATGGTAATTTACGATCGAGCAGGGTTTATATTTTCTATTCTCAACTAAATTGTCATTACAATAAATCTTGAAATCGAACAGTATAGGGGTTTTCTTAGCAAAATGTACTATTTTATTTGACGGAATTTTACATGGAATCCATAGAGCGAAGCATATAGTACAAATTTCACTAGCTTATCAATACCACCCTACGATATGAATAATCTTTACCCCCTGTTTTGAGCAATTTTAAAATATTATTTCGATTTAACCGGGTTACCTATACCCTGAAATTATTAAAGTATATCAATAATAATAAGATGAACGTTCTATATTCTACATTCATAACCATGAAATTTACCTGGATCGAATCCAATTGCCGTAAACCAGTTGTTACTAAAGTCAACTTTTCCTTGATCAATCTACAAATTAACAATCATACATATCGTACATCTGCAAACACGGAATTTTGATCAAACATGAAATAATATACAAATATATTTCTAGCAATAGGTAGCATACTCCAAAACATTCTCCTTGATTTTTTGCAGCCATAAGGCATTTTTTTTTTTTGATTATGTTTGCATATTTGTTTTTTTTCATTTGTTTTTTGGCTTATTGTTTGATTTTTTTTTTTCATACGGAGTTTGCCACTTACAGAAAACACCCTAATAATATTGCAAAAAAAAGAGTTCTTGCACATAATGTATCGCCTACATGTAGAAATACGTAAGTCATATTATTAACAACAAAAAATCAATTCTGCCAAGTTACAAAAATGTTACCCAATTGCGAGAATGGCAAATAATCCGAAAATTCAAAAATGGATCCGTGGAAGGGAATTTCAGAACAAGAGAGGATATAATATAACAAAACAGGCACAAAGAAACCAACCAAGTTGTAACTACTATTCAACTCTCCATTTCCGATTCAATTATCCGTCCTAGCGTCTAATTTTTTTTTCCACTTAATTTACCAGCCAGCATTAATTTTGAATTGAACCTTGTTCTCCGGGTTGTTTTCAGTTTGTCTACGTTGGTACTCCCTATACATGCAGTAACGTAGTGTCTGAACCAATCTTATTTTGTAGCAAAATTGTACATAACGGTTATGTAGCTAACATGACACTGTTCGATGAAAATAATTATTAACCAATAACAAAAATTAAAAAAGGACTAGGAAAATAAATCCGGTTCGTAACGGAACAGAATTTCCCTAACCAATTATTGGTATGGTAATAACATGTATACTGTAGTAACGGTTTATAAAGTAGGTTATCTGTTACCTAATTGAAGCTGGAACATATGTAACTTACATGTAAAGAAATGTTTGCCTTAGTGAAAAAGTTAAAATTGTCGTATCGGAGAACAAGTATCCACGGAAGCAGTAGTAGACGTACAGTTGTTAGAATTGAGTATTGACATGAATAAATATTTTATTTTGTTGATCAAAAACTCTTGGTACTAGAGCACCTTCAGTTTTGGTTAAAATACAATGTGGCCGTGCTATAGGATCGTTGGTGAAGCCGTGTTCAGTTTTCCCTTTTTCATTTTATAATTTTGGTTTTGACCGTATATACATACATTTCCGTTTTCAATGTTTTCACGTGATATAAATTTAGTTATATTGTAGGTATCAAACATGACAGCATTTCGATTGAGTATAATAGATGTGTGGTTGCAAATAAATGATAGAGCGCAGAAGACCTATCTTTTCCTTATGATATTACACGATCAAATAATCCTACTACTACAGTTCATTCGTTTAATTACCCTATTCAAGAAGTGTTTCCTGCTAGATACTACCGATATCTGTCTTGTAAAAGACCGAACTCACCATCACAATATGGGATCACTTGTACTAATTCTGAATAACTTGTACTAATGCTGAATAACTCTGTTCTAAGCTTGACACGAACTAATTAATTAAATAGTTTAAGTAGTAACTAACAAATTTGCATGAAATCTCAAGAAAGTGGTAACTTTACAATACAAATATATACCCAAGAGGGATAACTTTTGTATCTGCCACTTACAACGTTGCAATTATTGTTGCGCTTCTAGTGTTAGAGATTAAGTGGTGTGGTAAATATTACTACTTTATGAAGATGCGCAATCTGAAAACACGGAAAACTTCACCAATTTAGTATGATGCGCATTTTTGTAGTGGAGCGCCTTTCCAAAAGAAGTAACCGCCACCGAATCAATACAGATAGGGAGGTCGACGAATATAGCAATTGGCGAACAGCAATTTATATAAAAGCTAATTAAAGTTAAGATAAATCAATTCTCTAGAAGCAATTTTTCAATATGACTTTGGCTTTAGAACAAGAAATCACTTTACCAAATGGTACTACCTATAAACAACCCACTGGGTTATTTATCAATAACGAGTTCGTCCCCAGTATTTCAGGTAAGACTTTCGAATCTATAAATCCAGAAACTGGGAAAGTCAATGCTGCCATTTACGAAGCCGACACAGAGGATATCGACGCTGCTGTAGCTGCTGCTAAAGCTGCGTTCAAGTCGTGGAAAAAAACTAGTGGGGTCTATAAAGGTGATTTGTTAAATGAATTGGCAAGATTGATTGTTGAAGATCGTGAAACTCTCTCGGCCGTAGAAGCTTGGGATGGTGGTAAACCATTGGCACAAAACGCAGTGTCCGACATTGACGAGGCCGCCGCCACTATTAAGTATTTCGCGGGGTGGGCTGATAAAGTTCAAGGTAAGGTTATCCAAAATGATCCTAAAAAGTTGGTGTATACCGTCCATGAACCATATGGTGTTTGTGGACAAATCATCCCTTGGAATTTCCCTGTCCTCATGGCTATTTGGAAATTAGCTCCTGCCTTGGCTGCTGGTAATGTCGTGGTGTTGAAAACTTCGGAAATCACCCCATTATCAATGTTATACTTTGCAACATTGATCAAGAAGGCTGGTTTCCCTCCTGGTGTTGTAAATATTGTTTCTGGTTTTGGTGCTAAAGCTGGTAAAGCCATTGCGTCGCATATGGAAATCTCCAAAGTTGCCTTTACTGGGTCAACCGCTACCGGGAAGTTAATCCAACAAATGGCTGCAGTAAACTTGAAAGCAGTGACTTTAGAATGTGGTGGTAAATCTCCTTTGATTGTCAGAGCTGATGCTGATTTAGACCAAACAGTGAAATGGGCCGCTATTGGGATTATGTACAATCAAGGTCAAGTTTGTACTTCGACTTCGAGAATTTACGTCCACGAATCAATCTACGATAAATTCATTGATGCGTATGCCAAACATGTTTCCGAAACTTACAAACAAGGTAGTGTATTCGATGAACAAGTTCAGGTCGGTCCACAAGTCTCTAAACAACAACGAGACAAGGTTCTTTCTTATATCGAAATTGGGAAAAAAGAAGGTGCTAGAGTGGTTTTAGGAGGAGAAACTAACACCTCCGGTGATATGTCTGCCGGTTATTATATCAAACCTACCATCTTTGCTGATGTCAAACCAACTATGAGAATTGTCAAGGAAGAAATCTTTGGCCCTGTCGTTTCCATTGGTAAATTCCTGACCGATGAAGAAGTTTTGGCTTTGGCTAATGATACCGATTACGGTTTGGGTGCCGCCGTTTTCACCAAAGACTTGGTGGCTGCACATGAAATGGCGGCCGAAATTGAAGCCGGTATGGTGTGGATCAACTCTTCCAACGATTCAGATTGTCATGTTCCATTCGGTGGGGTCAAAATGTCTGGTGTCGGTAGAGAATTGGGTGAATATGGGTTATCAATCTATACCCAAGCAAAAGCCATCCATGTGAACTTGGGAAATAAGTTGTAGATAAAAATAAAGTGCGAGTCTTGCTTTGCAGGTGGAGTGAAATGATAATCGGATGTTTATGTGATTTACGAATTATGTCGGGTAATTATTATTGAGATAAAAAAAAAAGTGTATAAACAACATAGATCTAAATATACACCTAGGAAAAAAAAAATATTGAAAAATAAAACGGTTTGTTACGGAACCAAATTTGTTTGACCAATAATTGCTACGGCAATATCATCTCTACTAAAGTGACGGTTTATAAATAGGTTACCTGTTTCCTAACTGGAACGTATGTAATGAACATGTAAAGAATTATTTGCAATAGAGAAAAAGTTACAATTATCCTATTGACTAAGCATATCCACGGAATCAGTAACCGGCATACATCTGTCTGTTGGAAGGTGAATACTAACATGAATAAATATTTTATTTTTTCTAATCAAAAACTCTTGCTACTATACATTGAAAATACAATCTTGCCGTGCCATAGGATGGTTCCAACAGCCGTGTTGCATTTTATTATTTACAGGTGTATTTTTGTGTCGATGGTCTTACAATGTTTTCACGTAATGTAAATTTAGATATTGTAGTACAGCATTGTCATGGTAAGGACAACGTCAATTGAGTCGAATACTCTGCTAGCAGTAAAGGCAAATTCCAATTATTTGTGCGTAGGTATAATAGCTGGATTAGTATTTTAATTACTTATATATGAATAACTAATTGATTTTAAAAAGCCCAAATGATTGTCTATTAGTATAAATAAGGAGAGATCTATATATTGACATGCATGATATATCCTTTTAGGTATAGTGATCAAAACAGTACTTGTCAAGCTTTTCCAACATTTCTTTACACTGGATAACATCTGATCTAATTCGATTATAGTGTGATTACCCGATTAATCCCTATGTTCCATTATGATCTTACGCTTCAAATTGTAATGCCCCTTTAATGGTAGCAATTATAGCACTGCTTTGAATTTTATCATTACCACCACGAGAGATACCATATTCGATATCACTCAATCCTTTCAAGATCAGGATTCTTGTTTTTGGTTTCAACTGGTATTTATTTAAGATATCGATAAACCCCGATATTATATCGATTAAAGCCAATCCCTTCTCCAATTTGAACTTGTTTATAGTTACTGAACTAGTTGACCAGTCATCCTTCAATATCGAGTCCAATATAGTCTCGATATCTTGAGGATGTGGTGCACCCACACATTCGTAAATCATATCTTCATTAATCTCATTCATGGTTTCACCCTCTACCCCAGCTTTACATGCTTGTAACACATTCAAGGCTCGTCTCATATCACCTTTAGACAATTTCAACAAAGCTTCCACTGCCGAATGTTGGATGGATATATTTTCCTTTATAATAACCTTGTCCATCTGTTGTTTTATACCCTCAGTACTAATAGGATTGAACCTAAATCTAGTACATCTGGATAACAAAGCTGGATTCAATTTATGAGCATAGTTGGCCAATATACAAAATCGAGTATTCTTGGTATATTTTTCAATAATTCTTCTTAAAGAATTTTGGGCAACCGCCGTCATGGCATCGGCTTCATCCAAAATAATCAACTTGAAACCCTGAGAAAAGATTTGTCTTGTAGATGCAAAGTTCTTGATTTGATTTCTGACCACATCAATACCTCTATCGTCAGAGGCATTCAATTCCAACACCATATTTCTATAATTATCACCATAAATTTCTCTGGCCAAAGCTATGATTGTCGATGTCTTCCCTGTACCTGGAGGTCCATAGAACAATAAATGGGGCAATCTACCCTCATGGACAAACTTTTTCACGGTATCAACTATATCTTGTTGACCATAGACTTGATCTAAGTTATCAGGACGGTATTTTTCAACCCTAAAAATTTGTTAATACTACAATTAACTGATTGAGAATGCTATTTCTATACATACCAAGGTAAATTCTCCTTATCTATATTCTTAACACTCATTGTCTTACTAGTTGAATAATTCTATAACT
Source organism: Candida sp. Y128-05E (assembly GCA_037042355.1). Lineage (NCBI taxonomy): Eukaryota > Fungi > Ascomycota > Pichiomycetes > Serinales > Debaryomycetaceae > Candida > Candida sp. Y128-05E. The sequence continues at coordinate 13,031 of JAXQKE010000291.1, read as the reverse complement.
GATGAAATATTTACGCGTATAAAATTTGGATGTGTCCTACACAAACATCAGAACAAGAATACAACTGGCAAACAACCACCAGTTGAAGGTATATCTCACCCAACCATTGGAGGAGAGTAAGTTAGTACCGTAGTAATTGCAACTGGGCCACTCTGCACTCGAATCCCACCAGTAATACGATTTTGAGATTGTTTTATTCGTAGTAGGACAGCCAAAGCCAAAGTCAGCAGGACAATCACGAACCATGGAGTAGCAAACACCAATACACGGTAGTATTTCGTAGTACGATCTATTTGGCTGGATCACCTCATTGATAAAATCGTTTCTTGATTGGCCTACTTCACGTAAGATGTATCCTGTTTGATTTCTAGTAGAACAACGGGGGATTGTCACCGAACATAACCATTCTTTATAGGTACTTGCACAATCCTCGCACGTCTTCATGGGTGAGAATGCGGCATCGTCTGTAGTATCACAAGCAATCTGACTCAACGCTTTCAGGAAATTAGAATAGTGGGCCTGAGCTTGTTGGTCATAGAGAAATTTCAAATTTTCTTTGGAGACGTCAGAAGATGCCGGCACTGAGTAAGATACTTTATCGCAAAAGTCCAAATCATAAATCAACTGACAGGCATCATCATCCATGGTTTCGAATTCAAAGGGCTGGTACACTGCCCCACCATAAGTATTACCTTTAAAGTCAGATATTAAATAGCCAATATACTTGGTTGACGCGTTCAATCCCGAAACATAGAATTGTTGTTGTAGAGGACCCAGACGATTCGTATACGACGTTTCAATTTCGTCTCGGGTAAACAACGCCGGACCGTTTCGGATAGCACACCACGAACTGTTTAACAGATCAAAGTAGTCGACATAGTCGTAAGAATAGATATACAATGAGTATTGGGATCGGCTGGCATTCAACTGACTTAGTTGCTCGGGACTGGTAAGATTACCGGTGGTGATTAAAGCCGAGCTTGCATCGGTGTCGATTAATTCAGCCCAACTTCGATCATCCCATTGAAAGACCAAATCGTTCTGTGACACCCCGATCTGGTAAGACCATTGGGCAGTTCTATTAGTATTTTCGGGAGCTCGTACTCCAATATACAAAATCGAAAAATCATTGTTTGGATCTGTATCGTTTGCAGTGACTGGAACTTCAGCCAACGCTTGGAAGTACCCATTCTCGAATAATTGCATTTCACCTAGTGAAAAGTCGGCGAACATGGATCCATTGAAAGAATAGTATACTGCCACACCTGTATCGTTCTCCTGAACATTACTCGGCTGTGAACAGATGTTTCCAGTAAGGAAAATCAAAAACTGATAGTAACTCCCTAAACCATCTGTAGTGTTAACTGCGAAGGAATAGTATTGTGTTTCACTTTGTAATATAGTATTTCGAATCGGTTCGAATTCTTGTAACCCAGTAGAATTACCACCAAATAGTAAATCTCGTTCCAGCAAACCCCATGAATCTTGTAGATAATTATAGTTGTTGATATTAGGATCTAGTCCAGTGTCAAATTCATATCCTAGCACCAGTAATAGTAAACATATGAATGATAGTATTACCTTCATTAAAGTATGCTTTAAACCTCTACTAAATCTTTCTCACTATAGAGAACAAAAAAAAATAAAACGTTATCTACCAAAATCATTTTTATTTATGAAAAAAAACTAAACTGAATCAATTGTCTACATGAGAACCAATTATATATCTAAACTAGTGTATTACTACTTTTCTATCTAAATATTTTACCCCAAAATCTCTTTTTCTTCTTTTTATTGTCGTCTTTTTGCTTAGGTTTGGGTGAACTTTTTCCATCATAATTGTATGATGCTGGCGGCTGAAAATCAGGATGTGATGCACTTGGCTCTAGTTCAGGACGCATTTCGTATTCATCAGTCTTATCTTGATGTGATAGCACTTTTCTAAACCCAGTGGTACTGTTACTTCTAAGTTTAGGGGTAATCTTCGTTTTACTGGGGGATTCCAAATTGACAAATTTCAACGATGAGTTGTGTGGTAGGGGTGGTCGACTCGACTCAATAGGAGATGGACTAGGGCTAGCATTATCCACTTTGATCAGCGGGGGCGGAGTAGCCGCATTCATCTGCAAATTCCGTTTGATATCTTTAAATGAAGGTGCGGGTTTACCAGGACTGGCGGGTTCAGCTTTGGGTGTTTCGACTGGCGGTAACAACGATTTCGTCTTGTACGGCAGGATCCCAAAAGAGGTCGACCCAGTTAGTGCTCGTGCTAATTTTGCACCTTTACCTTTGAAATCAGGATCGACATCCCTCACATCGTCACAGAATCTAACTGATTTATCTGAGATGTTTATCAAAAAGTTGGAGAAATAATTCTCATCAATAGGATTCTTCTTCAAGGTATGGATCGTGTTTTTAATATCTTTTTTGTAATTGTAGAATAATTTCGATATTTCCTCATACGAATCGTACGATTCGGTAGATGAGATCGAGTCGTTATCTGAGTCAATGGTATTTTCTGATTGCACGGAGGCGGTATCTGAAAATGGTTCTGGAGTGGGGCTTGCAGAGAATGGTTCGGGTGTGCTTTTTGAATTATTTGATTGACCAGCAATCAATTTAGTTTCTATCGCTTTCCCCAAATTCGATTCATCGTTTATGTTCCAGTCTTTAGTATGATCGGAATGGGCATGGTTGATTTCATTCTGCAACTTTAGTTCCATATTCAACATATTCATCGCCGGGACAATGATTACCGGTAATGGGCCCTGGTACACCAACCTATCGGTTAACTTATTACTAGTCCATGATCTCAACGGAGCCGAGACATGGGGGTTGATTTTCGTGGCCGTGCACACCAAGTTTGGTTCGTATAACTTGTACATTTCCAGGAGGATCTCCTTAGTTTTCCCCACAGCCAATTCTAGAGTAACCTTAGCAATTACCTTGGGGTTGATGACCTCCATGATGTAGCTCATGATGTTCTGGGTAAGAGTGGCCATATACTCCGGGGAATTCCTCTGTCTGAGTCTCATCTTTTCAGTTTTAGGGTTAAACATCACTCTTGTGGGAGACAAGGGCGTGTTACGGGGAGTTATGGTCCCAGAACCCAAATTACTACCGGTAGTTTTAATCAACCTCTTAGAATCTATTGCCGATACCACAATAACCGTGTCCCCATCTTCAATAAAGTACCTTAAGACCCAATCTAGCGCCACCCAAGTATGTTTCCTACCAGAAATATAAACCAAAATAACTCGACCACGTAACTTGGGTCTTCTCCCCTTAATTTTATTAGTTATCAAATCCTCAAACTTTCTATGTATTCTCGTGTAAGTACAGCCTCTATGGGTGATTATAGGAGTTGTAGGATACTTTAGTTTGTTGTTGTTGTTCAACAATCTTTTAATTTCATTAGGATCAAAATAAGATAAGGAGTTATCAATAGACGAACCGTATGGAGACATGACTCTAGGAGACGCCGAAGGTGATTTTGAGCGACCACGGTCGATGGGAGGAGACAAAGTATCACCAAACATACCATCTTCAATGAAATCATTCTCAGCATAATCGATATTAATCGTATCAAACCCCACTCTATTTTTATAATTCTTATTATACTTCTTATCCTTAATATCAAACTTGACATTTCTATAACCATCACATTGTTGTTTGTTGATAAGATCTAGTAAGTCATCATCTGTTGGTTGTAATTTTGTGATCAAGTCATGAGGAGGAGGGTTTGGTAAACTGATAGCAGATGGGTTGATATTGTTGATATTAGGACTAGAGGACATATAGAGTGATTATATGATCCTATACTAGTCTTTGGAAGTGGATGAAAGTAGTTGAAATGAAGATTATGGTTTGAGTTGCCAAATGAAATGTTTTCCAAGCGCTAATAAACTTTTTGTCTTGGCCTCTTAACAAAAACAAAAACAAAAACAAAAACAAAAACAGAAAGGAATGGAAGGAATAGAACTGAAACAACTAAACAACAACTTATACAACTATACTAATATAATTAACCATATATGTATATAAAATCTATTACTCTTATCTACACTATTTCTACACCATCTCATCACCTCATAGGGCTTATCGGTCGTATGATACAGAAGGTTTACTTACGCACAAAACAATAGAGCAATCAACCATTGTCTCTGTAACTTTACGAAATGAGTGGGGAAGGTTATTGGAGTTCATTAGTATAGACTTCATTTGATAGTTATTGATTATAAACAACCTATACTATTCATACAGCCGACCCTAGGATTGTTTTATTGCTACCCCTAGCAATGGAGTGTTGAGGCGAAGTTCGACGTTCTGCATTAATAGGGATGGTGTCGTATTTCTACAATTGTAACAAGAACCAAATAGTAGAAGGAGAAGAAAGGCATTGGTTCACTTGTCAGTAATCTTATCAATATGAATTGGTATAGAACCAAGCATTTTGGTTGGATAGAACGGCTGACTCGGTTGCGGGGTAATTAAATAGCTCTATTATTGGCGATTGCCAAAATTCAACCTAGACATCTTGTAAAAGCAAAGATATCTTTTGATGAACGAGAGACCAAATTGATACGGCCGATAAATCTACAATGATAAAATATTTTAAAATTATATGGGTTTGGCTGGAAATAAATATCCAAATTCTTCATACTGTCTCTGACTAGACAAGTTACGATATAGAGTTGATCTTATCTCTAAGTAAATGTAAAATAATACCACCTAGACCATACTTACTTGTTAGTATAATTTGTTGATGGGTATAATTCATTTTATGTTATAGCTTATTAGACATCTGGAAATTGGTAATATACTATCATAATTTATTGTTGCAATTTTGGAGTATTATTGAAATGATTAGACCAATAATTGTGTAGGTGAACTCGATATTACATTGGTTCAATTACTTCACTGAATCCATTACATTTATAATACATTTACAATTCCCATACCATTCGTGTGTGGTTCCAGAACTGATCTATTTGTTTTAGCTCAAGCAATTGCCATTGACTCTTCTACAATTCTTCATCAATTGTTCGTCTGTTATTTGATTACTTGTTTATCCATTGTACTAATATACATTTACTTTTCTAGGTCATAGATTGGTACAATAGATTAATTAATTAATCTTGGATAATGGCTGAAATTGAGTTAAATTTACCTATTTTTTTTCTTTTTTTTTTTTGATTTCTCCAACTTCAAATGGATTAATTAGAATATTAATATCAATGATTTTTGGTTAATGATAGTATAAGTAGAATGAATAGGTATTCTAAGTTGTTTTTGGTATTGTCCAAATAAAACGTCAAAGTCACATGACTCAAAATACGATTAAAAAATAAAAACGGTGGTCAGAATTGTTGCAGCAGAAAATAACCTATAGTATAATTTATATAATACACCCGAGGACTTTCTTATTTGAACCTCCTATAAATGATTAGTTTCATATAATCACACATATTCATCTTGAAGCTATTACCATTTTATTTAAATGGCACCTAAACGCAAATCTAAAAGGAAAGTTAAGGCTCCAACAAAGACTTATCCTGGGTTTGATCTCAAGAGTGAATTTGAGGAATGTGCTTTTAATGTCTTCCAAATTGGTGGTGTCCTAATCCACAGATATTTTGCTATCGGAAATAAGAATTGCCCTCCATTTGGATCTTACGAGAAGCTCAAGGGTTACATATATGAGGAAGACGTGGACGAACAAGTGATCTCGGTTACTAGACAGGAATCTTTAAACTCATTCATTGCTGAATTACTTACATATGAGGACAGAGATTATGCTCGAAACACAATTAAGCTTTTGATCGACGAGAACCAGAGGTTAAAGGATGAAGGGTTCGACAATACGGCTGCTGACGCCGATAAATTGCCTAATTCTTATCCCAGTTTAGACAGCGACAGGCTGAAGTCAATTAAAGAAGGTTCTTCAACTAAAAATTCTAATACAGAAAAGGAAGTACAAAAATCAACTGTTGAATATCCTGGATTCGATCTCAAGAGTGAGTATGACAAATGTATTTATTATATCCCTAAAGCTGGTATTGTGATTATCAGCAGATATTTCTTTGTTGATAATAGAGATTGCCCACCGTTTGGTAAGTATAAGAAAATCAACGGTTATACTTATGAAGAAAATCTGAACTCCATCCTCGTTGAAAGAACAGAATTCTTAGACTCATTCATCGCTGAATTAGAAGTATATGAGGACAGAGATTTTGCTGAAGAACAAATTCAACAATTGAAGCAAGAGAACCAGGCGTTAATGGACGAATATATTAAACCAATCATTCCCACCTCTGACGAATCCACTAGATTGACAAGTAATGATCGGGAGGTAGTCAACCATGTCCTGATCACCAACGTTAGGTCCAATAAGGAAGATGAGGCTGTTAGCGAGGTTGACTTGGTTGATGAACATGACTCAATGAAGACAAGTCAAAAATCGACAAAAACTATACCCAACAAGTCTGGTTTTAAATATAACCCCTATTCAATAAACATTGATTGGGATCAGCAAATTGAAAGAAGCCAAAACAAGGCAAGTCGGACAGACAAACCACCTACTATGAGATACCTACCGACGATATCGTTTCCCATTACCGAGGAATATTATCCCAATATTTCACTGATATTGGATCTATTTGGCTATTTCCCAGCTGGTAATTCACCAGATTATATTAACACTTTACTACATGTTTGGGATATCAATCCTAAGATAGATATTGCCAATTTAGATCCAAAACTATTTATTTTGAGTGGGATTTTATCGATGCCTATCCATGAAACAATCGCAGCTTTACGAAAACAAGGGTTTGTGACAATCCTTACCAACAAGATTGAAAAACTCAAACTGATCCCTAATGAAGACTCCAGATCAGTTGATAGACGGTCAGGATTCATTAAGCGGATTTCTTCGGTTTGTCTTGTGGGTAGTGTCGATTTCATGACTTCATTATATCATCATGCTAAGGAAGATGAAGGTATATTTATTCTCGGGTTGATATTTGTCATGTCTGCATCTTGTTGCACCCCGTTTGAGAAATTTTCGCCTAAATTTAGTGACTCTGGCGCCAAATGTGAAATTGAGTCATTCCGGGATTTGAAAAATCAATTAGATCGTGGAGATAAAGCCTTACCTTTGACTAATGGTGACAAAAATAACATCATCAATAACCATACTAATTTGAAAAATGGGTCAAATAATAATGGCAAGAACCAAAATACTATCGATCAAGGGAATACCAAGGTTCAACTCGGACGAGGCGTGCCACAAGTTCAATCTGCCGTCCTGCCAGCTAAACCTCCTCCAGGGGTAACGCCAAATGCAACCGACACATCAGAATTTCCAAAACTAATGGATGAATTAGACGGTGACATGAAACAAATTAATAAACATTTAAAACTCAAAAGTAGTAATAACAAGGAGCACCCACTGCTGAAATTGGATTCCACCTCCATATTTTCTCCTAACGCCAATGATGTCCTCAATTTTATATTGGGTGGCCCAAGTTCGCAACCAATTGGTGATCCAAATGGAAAATTATTTGATTCAGACCCCAGAGATTTGGACCTGTATAGCACTAAAGCATACGATGAAATACACCAAATTCATAAGGAGGTTGTGAAACATTTCAATCTGAGAACTGGAATAAAGAAGCCCCATATTGTGGGGACAATTAATGGCAAAGATGTTTCAAAACCAAACGAATCGAATCCCAAAGCATTGAAGAAAAATGATACATCCAAAATCATTTCAGAGCCATCACCTATTGATCAAAGTAAGAATGTTGAGAATCATCAAAATGGCAACACAAAGTCGAGAAATATATCATCTACTGCTGGTGCAACCACAATACAGATAGAAAAAAATGATGTGGGCTCACAACCTTTAGCTGAAGTAATCGATGAAAGTGTCGCTAATGAGAAAAATGAAAATATTGACAATGACAATGACAGCGACGGATGTGACAACCGTGACGATCACGATTCAGAGTTAGAAGTAGAAATGGATAACTATAGTGCTGAAACTGTTGAGACAGATGAAATGGATGAGATGATAACATCTGGTGATAAACCAGTGCCTGTGGCTGAACCCGAAGTCGATGATTATGATTACATTGGAGATGCCGCGTATTCTGAACTTTTATACGATGAACTTGATCAAGACCCCGAGTTTTTATCCTTGGTTGAATACTTGGCTGATTTATTTCCTAAAGTGAGTCGAACTGAATTGAAATTTTTGTTGAAAACGACGGATAATTTGGATGAATTGATCGAGTCGTTGTTTCTCGAGGAGGAAACATTATCGTTGGTTAAACAAGAAGAAGAATATCAAGCAAGCATTGTGAATGAGGTGCAATATTCTGATAAGGTGTACACTTTGAAGGATATGTTCCCCGACCGCGACAATGATGTTTTGCAAACTGTATTGGATGATTATCACGGAGATTTGCAATTGGCATCAACTGCTTTACTCACAGGGAATGTATCTGGAAATTTTGAAAAGATTATCCCCAATGTGACTACTGTGAATAACCAATGGGATGCTATACAAGATTCTGCCGGTAAATTGCACGAGTTGCTAGGATTATCGAACGGAGAGATTTTAAGTTACTTACATTCCAACCAACGAAGATTTGTCGAAACCTTGGTTGATATTATTAAGAATCATCGAAAACCAATTGCTATTACTACCAATTTACCCAAAGGTGGGAGAGTGCAACGAGGAAGAAAAGGTAAAGTACAATTAGGACGAAATGGTACAGGAAACAAAACCCAATACAAATACGGTCCCGGATCATTGGAGTATCAAGAATTAACTAATTTTTTCAACTCCAATGTACCTGTTCAAGAAGTTGGATTTGAATTTTTAGCACAAGCGTTGAATTTCTTTGAAGGGGATGTTATAAAAGTGATTAATTTATGTCAATATTTGATTGATAAAGATTATGCGTACATGATACCAAAATTGAGTAACAAGGTTGAATACAAGCCTGAGATTAAGATAGCCAAACCAGATATTAGTGAAATTTTCAAAAATTATACTAATAAAGTATCTAATTTGAATAGTGACTGGAAAGATATTAATCTGGATAAGTTTGAGACTTTTAAAACAACGGGACAATTAGATTTGCATCGATTGAAATTAGCCCATGGATTACAGATTACTAGACAAGTCTTGGGATATTGGTGGAATAAAGAAATGGATGCTAGGATTGATGAAGGTCGATTGACGAAATATGGCAGTAGTGCTGAATTTGCCGGGACGGTAGAAATTATTACTGGTCGTGGTATACATTCTGTTAATGGTGTGTCGATACTTAAACAAGAAGTATTGAAATATTTGAAGAAGAATCTGTACTTGTTTAATGAAAGAGTAGGAGGGTTTGAAGTGTATGGAAAGAAAATTTCCCGGGTATAAAATAGAGAAAGATTAAAACCAGACTATAAACATTAACAATTCATTGCCAACCAGTCTAAAAACATTTCCGAAATATGATTTACGCGCCATTTGAACAATTGTAACTACTAGTTTAAGACAGTAAATACGATTAATCTTAATATAATAACCAAAGTAAACAGTAGTAGTAATAAATACAGTAGTACTGCCAAATAATACCAGAACCAGTATCCGGAAGCGATGATACGGCTAAATATTAAGTTAAATACCAGATATGATTTAATTAATTTCTGAGGATGTATATTGCATGAGAAGAGATTTCCTAAATAAAATGCAAGTACTTAAGAAGTGGGGTTGAAGTGAGGCAGCTATGGGTAGAAAGATGGAAGAAGACTGCAAGATACTAAACTGCCGATCAATATCAATTATTATAGGAGAGATTAGAAAAAGCCACCAGAGGGAAAAATAAAATATTCATGTGAGACAAAAGTTGTAAAGAGGAGAGACAATCGTAAAGGTTAAAAGAAATGGGAAGGAGTGTAGAGGTAAAGAGTGAGTGTGATAGATAGATATTAGAGGATGAAACCCTCTAGTATCTCCATTGTTCTTGTTTTCTTTGTTTTAACCCAATTGGGATTGAAATCTAGAATTGAACACGTGCACGACTTTTAAAAATAATAATTTTAATTCCAACAATAACATCTACAAACTAACACTAGAAAACACACCCACACTCCATACGCTAAATTTCCATATTCATCCAATATAGATTATATTGAAGGTACTCACCCATTTATACTGTTGCTTTCTTTCGTTTCTTTATTGGCATCATGGATCCTCCCAGCCTAAGCTCTCCCCTAGTGTTTTCAAACGATGAATCTTTCACTAACTTACCCAGATTGCCTGGTAGTTACAACGTACAATCCTTACAATCAGATAATGAAGATTATAATACTTTAGCTACTGAATTAAATGACAAAGATTATGAGCGAGATAATGTCAATGATAAGAATAATAATGATGTCAATGATGTTAATCATCAAGATGATATTACTAATACTACAGTGGATTTAGATGAGAAACCTATAGATACTAAGGAAATTATTGAACATGAAGAACCTGTCGATTTGACTAATAGTACTAAAGTTATTCATACTAGTGAAGAAATACTAGTTAATGGTGAATCTACACCAAAAGATGAGGAGTTTATGTTGGATAAAGATAATGTTGTTGACTCTCCAGCTATTCCTCCTAGAATTATACCTCCCCAGGTTCAAGCATACGATGGTCTCGGTTCTAAAACTGAAAATTCAGCTTTACAGCCACCTATTGATAAACAATCTGATAAGAGATTGCCCTCGCCCACAATTCCTCAAACCCAGCCGTACGATAAACATAATTCAGTCAATTACGACTCAAACCATATTCATCTTCCCACTTTTGCAAATGAGAGTAACAATAAGAGTGTTAATAGGAATAATTCTGCAAATTCTAAATTATCGATTAATAAAGCTTCTTCAAATGATGTGCCAAAAAGTCAATATGTGTCAATGGTAGATTCAGTCGAGCCAAAAGGTTTGGATCACTCATTTGGCGATTCGGCGGATTTCCTAGCTCCGGAAAAACCAACTTTGGATCCAGGCAAGCCGCCTTCAAACCCTTCAACTTCAACTTTGAATACAATCACCACGGGAAATATTAGCAAGAATGATCCGATTTCTCGTGTTTTGACTGCTGAAGATAATATTAGCAAAAATGATCCTATTTCGCGTGTCTTAACTACTGAGGATGAAAATATTGACGATACCAACATTAAATCTGCTTCAGTATCTAGAGACAATTCATTGCGTGATGGTCCAGCGAATACCAGTAATCAATCGGCATCCTTGTCCAGAGACAATTCTATGATTGGTCATTCCACTTCGTTATCGAGGAATAGTTCTTCTACCTCAGATGTTGGTTATAAATCTAGTCCTTTTATACCTAGTCGCAATCCATCTAGAATTGATTTGAATAATAATCATAATAATAATAATAATAATAATACTATGATTCTTGATGATGTCAATACTAGCTCCAATTCGACTAGAAATGTTTCAACTGGTACAGTCGTCAGAAGTCCCCAAGCGGCACCTCCATCTGCACCTTCGGCCAACCAATCATCTTCGAATACTACTAATACTTCATTGACTGATACTTCTAGATCAATCTCAACGGCATCGCATAATAAGACTGCTGCAATGACGCCAGTTGTAAACTCACAAGGGTTTTTTCAAACGAGTCAATCTAGTTCCCCAATGCTAGATTCACCAAAGATGACCAATGGCAAGAAAAGGAAAAGTGGCAATCGTGTTAAGGGAGTTTTCAATCAAATGTTTAGTAAGAATAAATCCACTTCAAGTAGTAGTACCAATCAAAGTAATGGGTCTACCGATTCATCTATGAATATGAAAATATCAACTCCTTTCAATGCTAAACACATTGCCCATGTCGGTATAGATGACAATGGTAGTTACACTGGGTTACCGATTGAATGGGAAAGATTGTTGAGTGCATCCGGTATATCGAAGAAGGAGCAACAACAACATCCCCAAGCCGTTATGGACATTGTTGCATTTTATCAAGATTCGAATGAAAATCCAGACGAGAACATTTTCAAGAAATTCAAATATGAACAAAAGAATACCAGTGGATCAGTTACTTCTGGTACTGGTAGTCTTACACCCCCATCAACTCCGAGTGCTGCTGATTTTACGAACCATTCGCCAATTTCAACACCAGCCACATACACTCAGCAATCACTGCAAACACCACAAGATAGACTGAATTCAAGCAGAATACTGCCGGAAAAGATTGTGCTTGAAAAGATGCAGCAACCACCTAAAACTCCAAATTCAAATTATGAAAATCAATTCATCCCCAGTCGACCTGCTCCAAAACCCCCAAAGCCTGGTTCACAACCGGCAACAAATTTACCATCTCCAAAAGATATCACAAACTCTCCTGCAAGGGTTTCTTTTATGGGCAGATCATTTTCAGCAAAGACGCTTAAGAATTTACGTTCAAGAAAAATGTCAGAAAGTGGAAAGCATCCATTAGTTACAGCTCCTCCGGTGCCCCATTCTATACCTAAGTCTAAATCGCACAATGCTTCGTTAGCGGAACATACTCGTCCAGAGACTAGGAATGCACCAAACACTGGTCCAATTATTCCGAGTGCACAATTCAATGACAATTTACAGTATCAGAAGATTAGAAAAGATGAGGTACCGCATAGACCACCACCTCCTCCTCCAATCGAAAAGCTGCCTATAGTACACGATGTTCAACAATTTCAGCAACAACCTCAACCCAAACAACAACAGCAAAGACCGGAACTCGATCGTACTCCAACTACTGCATCTGCACCCAGACAAGCATTGGATGCCGTTACCTCGCCTATGACAAAGGAATCGTATGAACAAACATCTGCACAAATTCTGGCTCGAAGCAATGAAGAAGTAGAAGCACAGCGTAAAAAGGCAGCTAGTCAACCAGTTAGAGATGCGAAACAGGCTGCATTGTTGGCTCAAAAGAAACGTGAAGATAAAAAACGTAAAAACCAACAAGTTAT
>JAXQKE010000290.1:0-26577 GCA_037042355.1 Candida sp. Y128-05E | reverse complement strand
GCTATCTTCAAAAAATTGAGAGACGACTACGGGGTTGAAGTTCAACATGGAAACTCGACCAGAAAGGCTAGTAAATTGTCGAGCGGAACTATCCCTAACCCCCCAGAGTCAGCATATTTGACTGAGGAAGAAACCGAACAAAAGACAAAATTCACCATTGTTGACGGTAATTTAGAAATATCCGAAGCCACCATTCCTTGGAGATTGAAAGGAGACAAAGAACAAACTGCAAAAGTCGCTAAGTTGATTAACCAAAGGGTTGAGCAAGCGAAAGAAGCCAAAAAAATTGGGTGGTTTTACGCTGTGCAACCAAGCATTTTCAGTAAAATCATTGGACCACAAGGGGCCAAAGTCACCACAATTAGAAAAGAAACTGGTTGTTTTATTACCATTCCAAGAAATAATGATAAGAATAACAATTTCATTTACTTGACTGGTAACGAAGACAACTTATTAAAAGCTAAAGCCGAATTTGAAAAGTTAGTTTGAATTGATTAAGAATTAAGTATCGCTATAGATACTAGTGTAGATAGTTTATATATATATAAATAAAAGTTAGGTTTATACAAATTGCTTGGTCGGTAATTATCGGCTTATTTAACGGTCTTTGTCATTAAGGGCAATTGGATACAAAATATCAACCACCACAGTTTTGAAGTCATTAATTAAACCTGAAATTGGAAACTGGTCTTCTTTACGTAAAATACTGATGTCACGTGATATTGCAACATAATATTTTGTAGTATAGACTAAGCTCATCGAGCTATACAGGCGGTAACAACTGCCAAACCTATTGTACCTCCGCATCTACACTGACGGCTTTGCGTTGTCATCCAGGTTTTCATCTATTTTTCCGGCTAACGGTCGGACGACACAAAATGTGGTAGTGCGATTTCTTTTTTGGAACCCATCGCCTAATCAGGCCGCGATGAGTAGCAACTACAATTGAATTGTATTAGAACTGATAAACCTCAATACTAATCAGTTGTCTATAGCTCCTGTTTCGCTTCTGTAGCCGCCTATTGTCTCTTTTGCCTTGCCGATTGTCAATCGTGGCTTGCACCGTATTTTAGATTTTGCAACCACAATGCCGTTCCTTTTAATTTATGCCGTAGGATTTCTTTTTAGTGCCTGAAGATGCCAAAAAAAAAATAGACGTTATTCTGCTTGTATAAATATATATCGATATACCTTCAATTGACAATTCAATAATACTTGAACATCATGGGTTGGTTTAAATCAAGTGAAAATGAAACTTTAGATCTACAATCTAACTACTCCGAAGAGAATGCTTTGGTTGAATTAGATCAAAATAAAAAGGAAATTGGTTACATTTCCGCCACATTCTTGATGTTGAATAGAATGTTAGGTGCTGGTGTCTTCTCAACAGGTGCAGTGATATTTTCGTTATCTGGTTCCGTCGGTGGTACTTTATTAATCTTTGCCGCCGGTACAATTATCGCTTTCGCAGGTTTATTGACTTATATGGAATTGGGATCGGCTTTACCTAGAAATGGTGGTGAAAAGAATTATTTGGAATACATCTATCGTAAACCTAAATTCTTTGTTTCTTGCATGTATGCTTCATATGTTTTCTTCCTTGGTTGGGCCGCAGGTAATTCCATTGTCGTTGGTGAATATCTTTTGAATGCAGCTAACGTAGAAGTCACTCAATGGAACTCTCGTGCTATCGGGGTAGGTGTCATTACGTTTTCTTTCTTAATTAATGGTGTCAATGTCAAAGCAGGGTTATTTTTAGCTAATGCTTTGGGTGCTTTCAAAGTTGCCATTGTCTTGGTCATTGCCGTTACCGGATGGGTTGCTTTAGGTGGTGGTATCAAAACTAATGACTTTCAACCTACCGGGAACTTTAGCAATGCCTTCGCTGGAACTACTCCTACTGCCTTTGGTATCGTCAATGCGTTATATAATATCATTTGGTCTTATGTTGGTTATTCAAATGCCAATTACGCTTTGGGTGAAATCAAAAACCCAATCAAAGTCTTGAGAGTCGCCGCTCCTGCTGCCTTTGTTGGCTTGGCCATTATTTATCTTTTTGTTTACATTGCTTATTTTGCTGTGGTACCAAAAGAAGAGATTTTAGAATCAAAGAGAATCTTGGCTGCTACATTCTTTGGGATTGCTTTTGGCCCCAAAGGTGAAACTGCTGCTTCAGTATTTGTTGCTTTATCAGCTTTAGGTAACGTCATGTCAGTTATCTTTTCCCAAGGTAGAATTGTTCAATCGTTAGGTAGAGAAGGGCTTTTACCATTTTCAAGATTATGGGGTACTTCAAAACCATTCAATAGTCCTTTCTTTGGTTTAGCCCAACATTGGATAGTCTGTATCGTTACCATCATTGCTCCTCCACCCGGTGATGCTTATAATTTCATTTTGAATTTGATTTCTTATCCATTGAATGTGGTTAATACTGCTATTTCTGGAGGGTTATTATATATCTACTGGAAAAAATACAGAGGAAGAATTGAATGGAACCCACCTATCAAAGCAACCCTTCCTGTGATTGCATTCTTCTTTTTATCGTCATTATATTTGATTGTTGCTCCATATGTTCCACCATCAGCTGGTCAATCGGTTTACAATTCTTTGCCTTACTATATCCATCCTGTGGTTACTTGGGGTATTTTCGCAATCGGTGCCATCTATTGGTTGGTATGGGCTAGAGCTTTACCATACTTTGGTGGCTATAAGTTGGTTGCAAAAGAAGTACTTGGTGACGATGGATTTTGGAAAAACAAATTCTACCATATTAAAAAGGATGGATCTGGTAATGCTGATGATATTCCTTCAGATTTGATTGAAGAAGATAATTCAAAAGATGAATCTGAAATTAAATCGAATACTCAATTCGACCAAACACAATATCAACATTGATTCAATTAATATTTCATTTAATAATTTGGGATTTCAGTTCTTTAGGTGTTTTGTATAATAGCATACGTATTTAGCATAATTTATAAATTAATATTACTTATTCGTAGTCAAAAGTATTTTGAATCATACACCTAATCCTTATTACTTGTATTTACTATGTACAAATCTATATTACATTTTATGAAAAAATCAGTCGTTCTCGATGTCTTTTTTTCATTATATTTTATGTCTATGGTTCTTAGGAACATGCATTGGAGACCAAATACCTCTGACGGAGTCATTGATCGACATGACTTTGTGATTGAATTTGAACAATTTTTCACCACTTCTTTGAGAGTATTCTTCAATTTTATTTATAATTTGTTTAGTATTTAAATTAGCAATATTGATTTCGTCGACTTTGTTATTGTTGTAATGGAAAGATAATTTAGGATGGCCGGATCTTTTGATAACCTCAAACATAGTACCTTTTTTAGCTGAAGCCAATTGATTTAATTCACCCGATTTCAATAATTCTCGAAGTCCAGTAGATGAGCCTCCCCAGTTACAGTATTGGACTGAGATTCTGTGACATGGTACAACGTATGCACCCACACCGTTACGTGCTATTGAGCTTAAAGCTATTCCTTTTACTGGCATTATTGGTTGATCAATAGTATAGGTTTAACCAGGTGAAAAATTTTGACCATACTAAAATTTTGGTCGTGCCGCAAGTTCAAATTTTTGTTTTTGGCTGCAAATAATTTTAACTAATGTCATTAAATGGATTGTTTTAGAGCTGTAAATGATCCTAGTATGGAGAATTAGAAATATGACTTAGTAAACGTAATATTTAATGAAAAGTTTTAAAAAATTGGACCAAAATTGAATGATTTGAAATTGTAATTACCAAAAAAGTGATGAATTATCTCCAAGACAGATCGATTTCGAGTAGCCAGTATTGAAAAAAGGAATAGTCTTTGTACAAGTCGTCTTGGGGTCTTTTTTTTATCTATTTTGATATAATTTCATTTTTAATATTTTCCAGAGATGAAATTTTTTGCAGCAATTGATCAAACTGGAAATTGCTGATATTACAATATTTCCAATTTTACAATTCCAGTCATTGAAGATGCAGAGAAACACCCATAAATGACCATTATCAACCTAACAACGTGTACCACTTGGCATTAGAAAAATGAGTCATATTTTAAAGGTCATACATAATTTAGTGTGTCCCTCATAAAATTTCTATAAATAGAGGACATAATTGGTTGATTTTGAAAATTACCTTTCGATCGATTAGGGAATATCAAGTATGAAGTTAGCAGAAGGGTTACGATTACGAGCTGACTACTCCAAGAAATTGGACCAAATCAAGTTTCAAATCCCCAACAATTGCAAATCTCGGGAAAATGAAAAACCCAATGAAGATCCATTAGCTTTGGCTAATGAATTTGAGAAATTGAATGAAAAAATTATCGAATTGGTGTCGGTGATAAACTTGACCAATCCCAAAATAACATTGACCTATCCGTCATTTCGAGAGAATCGATCTAATCCAGCTAAATTGGTTACAAATACTCGTACAATGTCAGAAGCATTGGTTGAACGAGAAATGTTAAAGAAGGAACTACAATTGTATAGAAGTATGATCCAGAATGCTGATACGTCTTCTAGAAAATATGAATTGATTTCGAGTAAAAACGATTCAATCGAATATAAAATTGTGCCGACATTCGATGTTAAAAAAATACAAAATAAATGTGATGTTCTATCGAAACTCTTACGAATATTAGATACAAAAATCCAGGAAAAAAATTGGCAGGTGGATATAGATTTCCAAGATGAAGAGGAATTCGTTTGAGGAGAAGATATAGGACAGAGCAATCATCTATAGATTTTTTTTTATTTTATTCCAGTCTGGCACTGGAGTTTACGGTTATCGGTATGTCTGAATAGCGAGTGTGAGTCCACCATCTCTATGTGGATTGAGCCAACTGTATGAAACAGCCTGCTGTTGATTATGCTTGGCAATAGAGAAAACATTTAGTAAAATTGGGAGCAGCACTTTAGAAATTACCCGCTTTAGTCATCAATTATACTTGTATCCTTTATCACTTATACTTTATCATTTACGGTCATTTGACTTTTACCACACACTGGATTCAGACAGAGGGTTGGGCTTGGGGATACTTAGTAAACTAATACATATTATTTAACTAAAATTACTGTAGATAAGTAAATATGGATTTCAATATTAAACGTTTTATCGTTCTATCTCTTGATCTCACATAATTACCCCGTTATATTTCTACTGTTAATTATCCTAACCCAGTCATAGCGTGTACTAGTATGGTATATAATATTTTTTCCTAACATACATATATTAAAATAAAACCAATAAATATCTACAGTTATACTCTGACTTGACTGTAATAGCAATTATCAGCACCATCTTACACATCCATGGGCCCTTCCCTGACCATTTTTTTAAAAATTGGATATTCTGTACATGTTCACCCGAATCCTTGGAAAATTTTATGATATCAATAAAAGGTCCCTTGGCCCAGTTGGTTAAGGCGCGGTGCTAATAACGCCGAGATCAGCAGTTCGATCCTGCTAGGGACCATTTATTCACTGGGCGTGTGGCGTAGTTGGTAGCGCGTTCCCTTAGCATGGGAAAGGTCATGAGTTCGATTCTTATCTCGTCCATTTATTTTTTGCATTTAATATAAAGCAGATGGATAATCTTACCCACCAATTAAGATTACATCTAGTATCTCTAATTTTTTAAAAATACATTTTTCAAATCTCCGACAGTGCAGTAAACAATATACCACTCTATTTTAATTGGGGTGACTTACCAATTGAATAGAAATTAAAAGAGTTTGTTTTTCAAGATTATTCGTTTTTTCAGTCTAACCTTAAAATATCGGTAATGTTCGAATACCTCTATACAATTTATTATCCTTGTTTAACGAAAACGAAATAAACAATTATACCTAACTAATTATTTTGCATGTTTACAATTCCTACTCTTTCCACAATTTAAATTACATCTTACAGATACACCATTTACCAACTATCCATTCAAATTGAGTCAAACAATTTTGCAACCAAAAAAAATTGCAACCGAAAAAGCAAGATAATATACAGGCACAGAGAACAAAAGTGCCGTGGGGTAGATCGTAGCGATACCTTGGTGCCAGATTGGTTAAAGTGAAGAGAGATACTAATGGTACTTCCAAGACAGGTAAAAGTGCTTTTCCCTACCCATTACAATTGCCTAAATCCTCATTGTTGTCCTTGTGGTGGTGTGATGATGGGTTTGTTTGACTCACATCCTGTATATAAATATTAGGCTTCTCCTTCCCAAACCAAGAGAATCCTCGCTGTTTGTTTCCGTTAGCCATCAGTAAGAGCCAAACGAATATACCAAACAATTTCACTGGAAAAGTTTTTAATTTACTAGATATACCTATCATCATTATGGATTACAAGAATTACCAACAGATTGTTAACATAACAATCAAGAAAACTACCCCTAAAAATAAAATTACCAAAATACGATCAAATCTACCAACAAAGAAAACCAGGTCGAAGTCAGGATGTTTAACCTGTAGAAAGAGAAAGAAGAAGTGTGATGAAGATGTTGTCAATGGAAAATGTCAAGCTTGTACAAGGAACTTCCTTTGCTGCAACTGGAATGATGCAACTAAAGCTACTAATCCAGTTGATACTTATTCACCTACCGTGAATTTGCCTGCCAAAATTACTAAAGTCGATATCAAAAGTTTATGTAACGATGAAGTTATAGTACCAAAGGCTCAGGATTCAAACAAAACCCCAGAACCAACTATTATCAACCCATATCCTTCTCCATTACCTTCTCCTAGAATAGAACTGAAGGTTATGACTAATGAAGTCAAACCTCTCATACTATCGGAGAAGAAGGTTGATAACACAAATACGTTTATCATCACTTCAGTAGATAATAATAAACGGTTGGTAAATATATAGATATATTTAGATTTTAATGGGATATTAGGGTATGGCATTACCTCGGAGAATGATATTGACACTGTAGACCCGGTACGAAGTGCCGGGTTCAATTGTAGATTTGTAGACTCAATTGTAGATTGTATCTGGTTCATATGGAATTGGGTCTGAAATAATTTGGTGGCACCTATTGGAATTATCTTTCTAGTTGCAAACTAGTGGTACGTCCCCTACTTTAAGTAAAATCAAACTTTTTTCATAGTGTGATATACAATTAGTGGTTTCCTGGTATACCCCGCTAATGACCCTTCTTCAGTTGCAGCATCACCTCACTATCTACAGATATATTTTTTAAATATCAATGGGAAAAATAATTCTCATGTACGATTCGAATCAACTGATTTGATCATTCATCAAAGAATGATACACAATTGACCAGGAACATCCGTTGATATTACAATAATAAAGCATTGGTATTACCATAATAAACCATTGATGTCCCCTGAATAAACAAAATCATTAATTTTTATCATTAAATTGATTATCTCAATCCATGTAGATCCAGTTCCATGTTAATCTATGGTTTATTTAACTAGTTAATTGACATTCAATTTATTTCCCTTATATTCAATTAAATTTACAATTACATCTCCAATATATATAAAGTTTCTCTTATCTCTGCTTATCTGGAATTTTACTTTTTTGGTTCATGTCATGCAGTCGTCGGTACAATCGATGAAATCAATTGGCCATTTGAAATGTAGTCCATGGTGGGGTCGCTATCGAGTACTTTATAGGGAATGTGACATCATGGAGGTTTAGGTTCTCTGATGCAAGTTCTGGAATTTTATTACCAATTTATCATTTAGGGGTGGAGGAATTTAACCGGTCAACCTAATATGAATTAATTGTTCCAAATTATCAATTTCATTTAGATCAACGAATTTTTGTTATCGTCCAGTTGATTCAGAATTATTTTGAAATACCAACGATGCATAATAGCCAATTTCAATAATACAAGGTGGATGTTCTGTGAATTTGTAAAGTTATTAATTTAACTAAAATGATTCTTAGACAATAGCCAAGAATAGAATAGTGATAAATTAATCTTCAAGTATAGAGCTGGCGCTGTTTTAGTATGGATCGAAAAAACTTAAAAGTACGACATATCAGGGTTTATCGTAGGTCAATTGATTCTTCCAATTCTTTATTACCTCGTCTAGCATCAATATCCCACGGGCACAAGTTATTTCCTCAGCTTTGAAATAAAAACAGCACGCGAAAGTATTAGTTAAAGTCCAACATATGTTATTCTACTAACCATAACCATATAAGGTGAAGAGATATATACAAATACCCGGTTAATAGACTTTATCAATTATTGCTTCTTATCTAACCCAATTGATTATATCCGAATCGTTTGTGGCATCGGTTTTATAAAAAGCCACATTTTCAAACATTCGCAACCATTTCGTGATATGCTGCAAAATTTAAATTGTGGATTATCCAGGATATATAAACTGGCTTTTATTCAGTGATTTTATAGTTATATTAACATTTTAAACAATATATAATGTCTAAACAATTTGGTAACTACGATACTCACTTTTATAAAGGTTTGGATGAAGTTGGTTCTGATGGGGTATTGACCATTAATGAGAAAAGTCGTCAGCTATCTAACTTTCCTGATTTCTTACCTACATGGGACCCAAAGCAAAAATTCAAACCTTTGACCTTTTTCAAACATTTAGATCCTGGTTCAAGAGCTGATCCAAGTTTATCATCTTTATTCCCAGAAAATTCGGAAGTAAAGTTGAAAAAAGTTACTCCCAAATTTGGTACTGAAGTCCATGGGGTACAATTATCACAACTAGATGATGCTGCCAAAGATGAATTGGCATTATTCGTTGCCCAAAGAGGGGTTGTCATTTTTAGAGATCAAGATTTCGCCTCAAAGGGTCCAGCTTTTGCTGTTGAATATGGTAAACATTTTGGTAGATTACACATTCACCCTAGTTCAGGAGCTCCTAGAGATTATCCCGAATTACATATCACCTACAGACGTCCTGATAAAACTGAATTTGAACGGGTGTTTGCCAACAGAAACAATAATGTCGGATGGCATTCAGATGTTTCTTATGAATTACAACCTCCAGGTACTACTTTCTTTGCCGTTTTAGAAGGTCCAGAATCAGGCGGTGATACTATTTTTGCCAATACTGAAGAAGCGTATAATAGGTTATCTCCAGAATTTCAAAAGAGATTGCTGGGCTTACATGTTTTGCATACTTCAAAAGAACAAGCAAGTGATTCAGTAGCTTTTGGGGGAATCGAAAGAAGAAAACCAGTATCAAATATTCATCCTTTAATTAGAGTCCACCCTGTTACTGGTAACAAGAGTATTTTCTTAAATAGACCGTTTTCAAGAAGAATTCTTGAATTGAAAGCCGAAGAATCGGAATTCTTATTGAATTTCTTATATAAACATATTGAAGAATCTCATGATTTACAATTGAGAGCCAATTGGGAACCAAATTCAGTCGTTATCTGGGATAATAGACGTACAGTTCATTCGGCTATCATTGATTGGGACACACCAGTTAGCCGTCATAGTTTTAGAATCACCCCTCAAGCTGAACGCCCAGTGGAAAGCTTGGAAGATTTAAATAAGCAAGAGTACGATGTGGGTGACATCGTCGACGCTTTGAAAGCAGCACAAACTTGAAATTAACTTGATGTTGAACGAATAATGGTTTATAGTATTAAAAATAAACAAATAAAAATATATTAATAGGATTGTCCATAATATTTACAATCTAAATTAAACAACATTATAAATTAGAGATAAACATAATTACAAAAGAGCGGTTCAAGCATTATCTAATAAGTAGTTGGTAGCTTGAACCAAGTTCCAATTCTCTCTTTTCAAAGCGTCGATAGCAGTATTTTCATCAAAACCCATTCCAACTAATTCATGTACTGCCTGATCTTTCGATGAATCAATTCCCGATGGTGCTATAGAGGAACCAATTGGTTCAGCAACTGTCTTCGATTGTGATTCTTGAGAAACTGGTTCTTGGGAGTTACCAAACCCTGCAAATAATTGTTCCCATTCATCATTGCCTTCATTTGAATTTTGAGTTTCATTATCCACAAATCTATTTGTGGATGATTGTCCATTTTGTTCATTAGTGAACTCATTAGAAAAACCAAAATCATCGCCGAGAAATTCCTCTTCTGCATTTTCATCTTTGGCAATCTCAAGGTTATCAAATTCATCAGCAAATAAATCTTTTCCTTGATTGAGTTCAGGAGTAGCTGGTTCCAAATCATCAAATGCACCGTCAAAATCATCTTGTTTAGTTGGTACATTTGTACCTATACCAGCAAAGGCACCGCCAAAACCAGCATGTTGAGTTGATGCAGGTGGAGCACCTACATTAGAGACAGATGGTACTGAACGACTACCAAAATTGTCATTAGCATCATCATAAGTTTCATCGTTGGTATCATCTTCACTATCACTTTCGTCATACTCCAATTCTTTGATTGGTGGGAATTCCTGATCAATTGCAGAAGCTTGTTTCAGTTGTTCGTAATTCGATTCATTTATAGGTGGGAATTCCTGACCAGTCGAGGAAGATTGTTGCAGATGTTCATAATTCGATTCGTCAATAGGTGGGAATTTTTCCTCACTAGTAGGTGCGACTGCGCTTTCAAAATCATGGTTGGAATTGTCAAGTTCTCTGTTTTGTGGTTCTTGTGTAGCTTCATCAGCATTAACCATTTCAAATGATTCAACTCCCGAAGAAAATTTATCACTGGAATCTTCTTTTTCTGTTCCTGGTACTTCCGGTTGCTCAGAATCATAACCTGGTTTACTTGGTGAAAGGATGGTTTCTCTATCAATTTCCCTATCACTAACATCAATATTGTCATCGCGTACTGACATAGCAGGATTGTTTTGAACACTCGAAGTCAATGAATCTGTACGCTGTACGTTTGGCATTCCTGAAATACCTCCAGCTAATCCATTATTTTCGGGGAATTGGAATTCTGAATTATCTGGTGATGTTACTGGAGTTTCATTCTCGGTAGCATTGGTCGTGAAAGATGATGGACCAGTAGCATTCGTGGCATAATCTGCAGTTGATGCATTTGCAGAGAAATTGGAAAGTCTATTATTTAATTCATCTGGTTGGGAATCACCTACTTCTTTAACCGTGGTTTCCGATGTATCAAGAGACCTCGAGACTGGCTCATCTGTAGGATTCTCCTCTTCCTTATCATCGGATTTTCCAAACACCGATGAACCAATAGCACCAGCTGCAACACCAGCTGCACCTACTCCAATTGCTGTGCCAGTGAGGACTCCACGACTATGATAAGGAACTGATTGCACTGTTGATCGCTCTGATTGCTCGAATTGCTCTGATTGTGAAGAAAGATCTCTAGATTTTGATTCATTGGATTTTTCAACGGATTCAACATCGGCTTGAAGTTTGCTTAAAGTTGACTTTTGGTTCTTAATTTTTTCTTCAAGGTCTTTCTTAGCTTGATCTAGTTTAGCCTGGTTTTCTTGAGCACTTCTATACCTTGCTTCCAATGTTGATCGTGAGTCTAACAATGACTGATGCTCGCTAATCATTCTATCATGTTCAGCTTCAGATCCTGAAATACCATCCAAAATTGATTTGTTGTGAGATTCCAATTCAGTCAACTTGTTCCTCAAATCTTGATGCTTTACGATTACAACTTGAACTTGTGACTTTTTAACATTGACCTGTTTAGCTAACTTATCGTTGGCCGATTCGTTTGTTTCAACTTGTTTCTGAAGATCAACAATTTCTGCATTCATGGTTCCTAACTTTTCAGTCATTAAGCTGTTCTGCTTCTGCAAGTCTTCCATAATTAACTGTTTTTCATGTAATTGTGTGGATAATGCATTAAGCTTTGCTTCGGAAATTGATGCTTCGGACCTCAAAGCTTCCGTTTCCTCTTTCGCAGTCTTCAAATTTGATTCTACTTGTTCGACTTGTTTCACTTCATTTTCGTAAGATGTTCTAAGTTGTGTCAACTTTCCTTCGATATCTTTTTTAGTGCTCAAAACACGTTGCAATTCTTGCTCGGCTCTAGACTTATTATCATGCAATTGAGTTGTTTGAGAAGTTAATGATTTTATCTGGTTCGAAACATTGGCAATATCTGTAGAACCCTGGGATAACTGACCAGAATATTCAGAATTTGGATCCGCTAACAAATCTCTATTGACTGGTTGTGCACCACTTTGTTCATAGGAAGGAGCATTTTCTTGAATTTGATGAAGGCCGCTTACGCTACGATCTTGGTTTTGATAAGAAGAAAATGTAGGTACTCTTTCTTGTGAGCGTTGCTGGGTAATTGGTGGTACATCTGAAGTAGAACGTTTGGTTGGTGGTGGTGGAACACTACGTAATGCATCATAATTAATTGGTTTCAGATCAGTTTGTTCTTTTGAGCTTTCAGAAGGTAATGGCGAAGCACTTGGAGCTGGCGACGACGAAACTTGTTTCTGATGTGAGACATCATCTCCCAACAAGTTACTTTCATGACCTGCGGGCGAATCTGTTTGTTGTTTTTGGAGAAGTTGCTGTCCAAATGTCGAAGTTGGTTTAAACGAACCTGTGAGGGTACTACGAACCTTGGGCATTTCTGAATGATGTGTCAAGTCACTACTCGAAGTTCGAGTTTCAAGTGCTGGCTTTTCGAATTGTAAATTCTTGGTTGAAGTTTGAGCAGGTTGAGATGGACCAAAAATATCGGCTAAATCATCGATTGAAGATTTTGCTTTTTGAACTGGCTGTGGTTGCTGTTGCTGTTGCTGTTGTTCAGGTTGCTGGTTCGTAGCTACACTTGGTGCATTAACAGACTGTTGTTGTGACTTCAACGAGGTGATCAATGAATCCGGAATGATATTTGGTAATTGTTGACCTGCCAATTTCTTATTCACCAAAAATAAGGCAATTGAGAATTCCAATTTGGTAAAAATCCCTGTGTTTTGAATATCAGAGAGATCCCAAATCGAAGCTAAATCTTGCTGATTCAACTTAGAAGTGACCAAGAACGATGCAACCTGATCGGGGTCCAATTGTCCCGATTTAGATTTATCGAGGCTATTAAAGATCGAATCGTATTGTTGAATCATAGCTGGAGTGGCAACCCAGTCACCAGCTACGGAGTCCCTGGAGGTCGAAGATGACGGATACCTGACAGTTGTTTGTTGAGAATTCATAGAACTATTTGACACTTGACGATTTTGATCCGGCTGAGGAGACATTGGAGGTTGCAGTTGTTGCTGCAGCTGCTGTTCAACAGATTGCCAGATATTTTCTGGTAAAAATGGCGGCAATTGCTTGATATGACCACTCATTAAACCCTGAATTAAATGCATGGCAATTACAAAACTACCTAAATTGAGCTTACCAACATTGAATCTATCAACCAAGTTCCAGATTTGACCCAAAGTCGCTGTGGGCAATTTAGCCTTCATAAAAATGTTCCGGGCTTGAGTTCCGGCCAACTCACCCTCGGGTGAACCGACAGTTTTAATAAACAATTGACTAAATTTCTGATAATCCTGGGGATTAATAGTGGCGATAGGATCTTGGGGTTGGAATTGCCCAGTCGCAGTGTTTTGTGGAATAATCGAACTTGGCTGCGATTGCATAAACGAACCACTTGTAGATTGTGGCTGTACCGGAGTACTTGGGGCCAAATCAGCAAACTTAGGCAAAGGACCGGGATAATCGGCTAAAGAAGCAGTTGGATGTTGGCCTGCCTGAGTGTACCCAATCAATCTCATAGCATGACAGAAGCCAAACTGAGTTAAGAAACCTAAATTTTTCGGATCACTAATCTGCCATATTTCACCCAATACCGTTGGTGGCAAACCCGATTTTTCAAAAGTGGTTCTAGCTTTTTCACCGGTGATAATACCCGAGTTTTCAGTATCCAAATTCTTGAATAGAATAGCATATAACTGTTTCTCTTCTGGGGTTAACCCAACTTTAAACGTAGGCGTAGCTAAAAATAGTTAGTAATCAATTGAGATCAATCAAACTGTGCAGTGATACATACGATTAGTACTCATGGTAACTAGAAGAACTCCTAATGTCTAAAATCGATTGAAGAATGTGTGTGTATGATTGGTGGTAATACAATATGAAATCCTAATAGGAGGTTGTTGATTTGAATTTTGAGTCAGGACACGACTGTGGTTTATTTCAACCTGAAACTTGGTGAGAGAAATTAGGCATATTCTCAGTAAAGCTAGAACCGAATGGTTCTAGCGTTACCACCAACATCCAGTAAATTAATTTCTTACACCATTTGTATTTCTATTCCATTCTACAACAGTATTAGTATCGTATTACATAAACTTTTAAAATCAGATAATGCAATATTAAAACAAGTAAAATCAGATAATAGTTTAACACCTTCCTCTCTTTTCTCTTTTGTCGTCTAATAATTTAATATTCGTTACACCTCTACCCATTGTTCAACGTACATATATAATTATTAATTGATTTGGGTATAAATATAAAAATTAATTATAAAACAATAATATGTAATACCTGATAATATAGTGAGTATTACCAATTAATATAGATAATAACTATATAGTTTATTTTGTAAATACCTTTTCCGGTTTCTAATGGGTAATAGATAGCAATACACTACAAATGTCGTCTACTCCTAACGACATTTATTAATATGTCGCAAATTCATTCTGCTCATCTCCAATATTTTTCAAGCTGAAAAATTTACTAGGAACATATAGTCTTAATTGATACTTCTCTATTAATACAACAACATAAAATATGAATAGAGGTAGAGGCGGATTTAGAGGCGGTCGTGGTGGATTCGGTGGTAGAACCGGACCACCAATGCAAATGGGCCCTCCAGACACTGTGCTTGAAATGGGTTCTTTCATGCAAGAATGTGAAGGTGATATTGTCTGTCGTTCTATAAACGTCAAAATCCCATACTTCAACGCTCCAATCTACTTGGAAAACAAAACTCAAGTTGGTAAAGTTGACGAAATTTTAGGTCCTTTAAATGAAGTTTTCTTCACTATAAAACCTTCCGAAGGTGTTAAAGCTGCTTCTTTCAAAGACGGTGACAAGTTTTACATAAGTCCTGATAAACTTTTACCTTTGGAAAGATTTTTACCAAAACCTAAGGAAGTTGGTATCAAACCAAAAAGAAAATCTGCCGGTGGTGCTAGAGGTGGTGCCAGAGGTGGATTTGGTGGCCGTGGTGGAAGAGGTGGCTTCGGTGACCGTGGTGGTAGAGGTGGCCGTGGTGGTTTCGGTGGTAGAGGTGGATCCAGAGGTGGTTTCGGTGGTGACCGTGGTGGAAGAGGTGGCTCCAGAGGTGGATTTGGTGGTCGTGGTGGCTCCAGAGGTGGATTCGGTGACCGTGGTGGTAGAGGTGGTAGAGGTCGTTTCTAAGTATCTCCATAATGTCTGCATATTCCAATTTTAGCCTTATATAATCTATTTTAGATTAATCTGTACATTATTTTACGTATTACAAATATATTTCCAGAATAATAGTTGTAGAGAGTCACGAAGTGATAGCGAACCAGTAGATTAACTGCCCACAGTGAATTATCACAATTGAAAGCGAAATGAGTTATCACAGGGTGGCATTTCGTCTTTGCAGCTTTGATACATATTCAATTTAATATTATCTACAATCTGAAAATACTCTGCAGAAGGTTTAATGTAATTTCTACTAGATATTAGGTACAATGTAGATATGCTTCCTGTGCAAAATGTTTAATGTATATTATGTACAATGTGAAGATGACGGTTAGTTTATATGGACAGGAATTTTAATGCTAAGTAGTTCAATCTATTAAACCACAACTTTGAAGGATATAATACCTGAGTTCTTTATTACCATAGCACGCATTAACAAACTGATTACTCACATTATTATTGAACAAGACCTTAGGTAAAGTGGCAATATTGGAAATATTGGCATTGCCCAACATTCGTTGATAATGATTTACTATTTGTAAGTTAACTTTCTCGACTAATTCTTTTATTTCCATTTTAGTTAACTGTTTAGATTTATTTTCTTTGACCATGGCGCCAAAATTCTTGGCTATAATCATATCAACTTTGGTTAGGACAATTTCGAAGGGAATACCAAGAGAAATCAAATGGTCAATAATTTGTAAATCTTCATCTCTAAAACCTTCTTTACCATCGACGACCAAAAAGACCCTACGTAATAGATTTCTGGTGCTGAGATAATCTAGCACTGCTTTCCCCTGTTTCTCCTCACCATACTCCCCATAACCAGGACTATCAATGAGTCGTAATTTCTGGCCAATATTGAAACAATTCAAAGTTGTGGTGAACCCAGCTCGTCGTGACACAAAGGCAATGGGTTGATCTGGTTGCACTGATTTCTTAGTGAAGATATTATTTAAAACTGACGATTTCCCAGCATTGGTATGACCTAGAAAGAGTATTTCTGGTAATGGTTTTAATAGTTGGGGCTTGATCCCAAATGTCTTTTTGGTACGAATCAAATGAAGATTCTCTTGTGGGCTTTGTTCAATTTTCTCCAATCTTTCTTCTAGCAAAGTTTCATATTTAACATCGGGAATTTGTTCTATTGAACCTACGGTGTAATCCAAGGTAATTTTTGATTTATTCCAAAACCCTTGCGAATTGGATAATTGTTTTGCAGTTATGGCAGGATACGCATCATCAAGAAACGTCTTAGTTAACGCACCTGGTTTCATCCCTTTCATCTCAATTTGTTTCATCAACCCTAACTTTGTAGCGTCCTTTGACTTTTTACCTACTGTTCGATTGAGGTTTTTGGGTTCAGGCTTTTTCAAATCCTTCAAACCAGCAGTTAGATAGTTTGTAGAAGCAAATCTACATGATAGTACAGATTTTAAACCATTTTTCCTATTGGAATATCGTATATTTCGTAAAAGCATCAAATGGTTGAAAAGTCTGTGAAGACCTACATGTAAATTATTTGTATGCGACCCCAATTTGGCTGGTGATTAGATAAACAGTGTTTATTTACATAAAACAGATCCAGTTTATAATTAATAGATATGATACCCAACTGATTGATAAATTGCAAGTTAGAGTTACCTATTCAAATACTTCAACCTTGGTATTTCTTGTAGTATATCAATGTTAACTATCTTCAACCACAATTGTAGCATCTCTACACGACAGCCGAAAAATGATATTTTTACGGGGCAGCAGTAGTATTAATAATAATCAAATTATCATCTTTATCAGATATGATCATCATTCGTAAACTAGTACTAGCTGGTATGTATTAATATATATTATATATATGTTTCATTTCCACTAACTTTCTAGCTTTTGTTGTAACGTTAATTCTTGCGGGATATCTTGGGTTTGCTCTGATATCATTTGTCCATGACAAGTTGCTTCATTTTGTCATATTTATGATCCTTACCATCGAATTCTATTTCATATTCGATACCCAACACAAATCTATAAAAATGGTCCGTCTTCTAACCTTGGTTGTTTGTACTTTTGCTGGAAGTATTAGTAGTGAAATCATTCAAGGAGTGGTTAATCCAAATAGAACGTTTGACTTGAATGATATTCTAGCTAATGTCTGTGGTAGTGTATTAGGGTTAATTGGATGTACCGTATATGAATACTACGCCATCAAACAAGCAAAATTAAATCGTATAAAAGCGCAACAAAATCGACAGGTCCAATTTGATCCTTTACCCCAAATTCCCGAGGAAGAAGATCCTAGCAAGAATAGTATTCCTTTAAAAGACCTCCAGACTGTATAAGGAAAGTAGATAAGGAGTAATATATGATAACAGAATACAATTTCGAAGCAACAGACTAATCCAGAATCAATTAATAATTTTGACAACTAATCAATATATTGTCAATTGACCTACCGACAGTATAACCAAGAAACTAGCTAGTAAACGAGGAGGGATATATGACAATACAATTTTGAGCAACTGACTAACGTCGATTAATACTTACTATCTAATAATCAAAATTGCCAATGGTAAAGCACCCGTATATAGTTAACCTTGAAGAATGTTTTCATGACTTTTAATTCGTAGTGCAATTTAAGTTCGACGAAATTACACTTTAAAAACATCATCAACATCATGAAAAGTTAAGTCAATATATCTTCTTTATACTACAATGATTGCCGGTTAATCTAAATTTAAATTAAATCTGGTTTAAGTAATTATACATATTTTACCAAATTTAAATACATTCTTACCAGATAGCATATCGCTATTTCAATGTCTTATTCTATAGAAAGTTCCCAAAAGATTGGCTTATTCTGAATATATACTACAGTTTAAAGTTTACGTCATATTTCGCATACTTTTTTTTTATACGTTAACTGCGGTTTAATATTTAATACTACAAAATGGGTAAATCTTGATGGTTTTGCTTGTAGTCGGTTACATTAACATACAAAAATACCACAGTTCAACCAAATAACAAAGAACTTACCCTACTTTATTAGTTTCATAACCTTGTGTCTTGTGTTTTGGTGGTTAAATAAAATAGAAGAAATATTTCAAAATACCACACCTGCATAGTTTAATTTCAGAATTGGCAACACATAGAACTCAAATATTTATCACCACACTCTTTGCTGCCTTTTGAACGTGTACACTTAGATATAGCTTAGATTTATCTTATACATTCCTAGAATCTTGATAATCATTTCAATAGACTTATACTAGGTTATTTGAGGAAATGCCTGAAGCACAACCATCACAAAATGGAAGTACACCTCACCAAAATGGACATTTGAATGGAAAGACTGGATTTGAACTGAGCAACATGGATGAGGAGAGTGTTCAAGAAAGGAATTCCCTTCGAGGAGGTGATGCCGATTATATCTTACAGCATGTTTCGCCGGATGTTTCTTCACCAGGTTCAGAACATCATCATTATTTCTCAAGACGCAAGAGGAGTGAAGACAGTATAGGTAGAGAGTCTCCGCCCGTAATACCCAATCCTATTTCCTTCAACACCCGCTTTTCAGATAGGCGTGAAAATCGATATTCCGATGACGAAGAGGAAGTACGCAGTAACCGGCCTTACAGCCCGTCGCCAATGCAAACCCAAGAGGGGTTTCACCAGTCTGATCACAGCGCATCTTGTCATCTGGAGGAAGCTAATGATGAATTGCGTGATTTATCCCCGCCACCAGAGAGATTGAAAGCTATAAGAAGATCCTCTTTAGGGAGATTTGTAGGTTTTAAATCTTCTCATGATCAAGATAGACCTAATAATCTAGATACAAATGCTTCGCCAGAGGAACCGCAGATTCAATTAACAGAAACTGATAATAGAAATAGGTTCAGAAAAAGATTAACGATTTTCTCGCTGAAGTCTAGAAAACAGTCCCATGTGGGTAAAAGAAGTGTCGGTGCTATAGATGAGATTAAATCAAGACAGGAAAGAGAAGCGGGAGAACGTGCACAACAAGTTATCAGTAGTTTGGCCTTGGGAACTCCTTCAATCAATTTATTGGCGTCTTGTTTGTTAGAAGATGATATGGGTATCTCAAGAGCTCCTCTTCTATTGTCTCTCTTGGGATTGTCAGTGTCTGATGCGTCTCCCTCTGATATCACTAGAATTAGAAAATTCACCATCGATTTGGAATACGGGGTCGGCGAACAAAGACTTAAATGGTCGGTCGAGAAAACAGCCAAGGATTTATTATACTTACATTCAAAATTGAAATTTGGCGCCAGATGGAAGAAGGAGGTGGTCACAAACAAGAATTCGTTACCAAAATACCCCATCCCACCTTTGAAAAGTCGTAAAAAAGACACCACCCGTAACCTAACAACTACTAACAGTAACCAATCGGTTGAAGACAATGTTTCCTCAATCCGAAGCGGTGGGACCAACATACTAAACAACTTACGCCTGCAAATGAGTCGGGGATCGATTGCATCCACCGATCATTATGCTTCGAGACCAGAAAGAAACGCCCAATACATTGAAAATGTTGAGAAATACTTGAAAGATTTGATCCAGAAAATTTCGTTAAAACCCCAATCGAATAAATTATTTCGATTCTTTGAAATCTCACCGATCTCATCGTTATTGTGTTACGAAACTGGTTATATCGGTAAACAAGGTGATATCCATATAGGTGGTAATGCAAAATCTCAGGGTTGGCGTGTTGGCCATTTCAGAGCCACCGATATCAAAGCGATGGTTGAAAGACGTTCGGAAAAATGGTTGTTGATTAGGAACTCTTACGTTATGTATGTCTCCAATATCAATTCAACCATTCCAGTAGACATATTCTTGGTAGACTCCAAGTTCAAAATCAATTACAAAGGCGATATTAATTTGACGGATGATGAAGAAGAGGAATACGACGACTCATCTTTAAAACAAAAAGAATTGGCTGGCGTCGATAAAGTTGGCACCTCTAATAAAGTGTTCAATCATTTAAAGATTTACTTGGACAATGCTGAACGAAGTTTGGTGTTAAACCCTAAATCGAGACAAGAACAAAAATTGTGGATAAAATCTTTAGTAGATATGAAAAACTTGTCGATATATTCTAATGAGAATAGATTTGGGTCTTTTGCTCCAATAAGACAGAATTGTTTTGCGCAATGGTTTGTTGATGGTAGGGATCATTTCTGGGCGATTTCATCGGCATTGGAAATGGCCAAGGATGTTATATTTATACATGACTGGTGGTTGTCACCTGAACTATACCTAAGACGGCCAGCTAATGGTAATCAACAATGGAGGATTGACAGATTATTACAACGTAAAGCAAAGCAAGGTGTTAAAATTTTTGTAATCGTTTATCGTAATGTTGGTTCTACAGTTGCTACAGATTCGTTATATACAAAGCATTCTATTCTTTCATTGGATGAAGAGAATATCCATGTTATAAGATCGCCAAATCAATTGTTACAAAACACCTATTTTTGGGCGCATCACGAAAAGCTTTGTATTGTTGATCACACAATTGCATTTGTGGGTGGGATTGATTTATGTTACGGTAGATTTGATACACCAGATCATTCATTAACTGATGATTCTACAATCACTTTTGATAACGTTGATACTGAGCCAAGAAACGCAACCGAAGAATTCGTGAAGTTTCAAGTGTTCCCAGGTAAAGATTATTCCAACCCTCGTGTTAAAGATTTCTATGAACTTGATAAACCTTACGAAAGTATGTACGATCGAAATCTAGTTCCAAGAATGCCTTGGCACGATATTCACATGATGACTGGTGGTAAGGTTGCAAGAGATCTCGCTAGACATTTTGTTCAAAGATGGAATTATTTATTAAGACAAAAACGTCCAAGTCGTTATACACCGCTTCTTACACCACCTCCCGATATGACGGATGAAGAAGTAGAACAACTAGGTCTCAATGGTACATGCGAAGTGCAATTGATTAGATCGGCGGGTAATTGGTCTCTAGGACTAAAAGAACACGAGCAGAGTATACAAAACGCGTACTTGAAACTTATTGAAACTTCCGAACATTTTGTCTATATAGAAAATCAATTTTTTGTTACTTCATGTGTTGTTGACGGCACTGTTATCCACAATAGAATTGGTGATGCATTAGTCGAAAGAATCATTCGTGCCCACAATGAAAAAACTGCATGGAAAGCAATAATTGTTTTCCCATTAATGCCCGGTTTTCCAGCACAAGTTGATGAACAGGAAGGGTCATCTATTAGAATAATCATGCAATGTCAATATATGAGTATCTCTAGAGGTAACACATCAATTTTTGCTAAATTACGTAAATATGGCATTGACCCAGAAGATTATATTCAATTTTACTCATTAAGAAAATGGGGTAGAATTGGTAAAGATAGAACTTTGGTGACTGAACAACTTTACATACATGCAAAAACCATGATTGTTGATGACAGAGTTGCTCTTATTGGGAGTGCAAATATCAATGAAAGGTCAATGAGAGGTATCAGAGATTCGGAGGTTGCGTGTGTTGTTAGAGATAATGAGACTATACTCTCAACCATGAATGGTGAACCATACCGAGTTGGAAAATTCCCCCATTCCTTAAGAATGAGATTAATGAGGGAACATTTAGGTGTAAATGTGGATATTCTTGATATAGTCGAAAGAAGGTTCCAACGTTTTGAAGATTTTGCCAAAACACCGGAAGGTATGCTGGCAGCAACTTCCTGGTTTAAGAATGAAGAAAATTGTAAATTGTCAGCTATGGTGGAAATTGCTTCTAGAGATATTTTAGGAGTCGACGGAGGAACGACTAAATGGAAACACTTCCAAGCCCATCACCAGAAAGAGGACCATGCTCATATGCCGCAGCACGAGGACGACGAAGAAGAGGATATCAATATCAAACTTCCACCTCCCTTGGATTTGACATCATTCAACCACAGAACGGGAACTCATGAAGCTAATAAAGGTATCCGAGATAAAAAGAAACACTCATACGACGCAAGGGTTCAAAACAGTGAAAGTAAGAAGAAGGATGTTTATGGTGACGGTCTTGATAAATATAGATCCAAGCTAGCTAAACGAGCCAGACTTAGCAGTGCTAGATTCTTGAAAGAATTAGCACATCGAGCTATGGAGGAGAATCCAACCAAGGCATTCATACCCGACGTTGAGAGCGTGACGGATTTCTTAGAAGGTGACGATGTTGATATGTTTGATGAGATGGACGAGGAATCTGAAAAACTAATTACCTTGAGAAATATCGAAAGATGGTTATTGTTGAAGAAAATCTCCTATCTTCAGAGAGTAGCAGCTAAAGAGAAAGTAGATCATGAAGCTGAGACTAAGAGAAGGGCAGCAGCCAATTTGAATCCAATTGACCACCAAGCAAATTCTAATAGTCATAGCCCCGAACCTAATGAAGATATAATATCAACAACTGTTGACGTTCCGAAGGAAACCAGTCAAGATCCGGATGCCAATCCTATGGAGGATAAGAAAACCGATGATGTTGGTGAAGATGATATCCCGATTGTTAAATTGAATGAGGAGGAAGCGCGTGAAGTTATTTCCGGTTTAAACACTGGTGGTGTTCATGACTATAATAAGTTCATCGATCCATACAAATTTGAAGATCCAATAATCGACGAGTTTGCCGAAGATTCTTGGTATGAAAATGCGAGAAGAAATACGGAAATCTTCAGATTGATCTTCCATTCACAACCGGACGACTTAGTTGGTAATTGGAAAGAATATAAAGATTATGCTAATTTGCATCGAGCATTTATTGCATCGCAACAAAAGGAAGCCAATTACAGAAGACAACAACGATCGTTTGGAAAAGATGTAGCTGATGAAATAGTGGAAACCGATGATTCCGACGGAGCTCGTTACCGTCCCGGGTTAAACAAACGAAATAGCACTATTTCATTTGCCAAAGAAAATGATAATATTGGTGTAATGGGTAACGTTCCCGATTCAAATGTGATCTATGAAGATGACGCCGAGAAAGAGAATGATTTGAATTCATCAGCTACGGAGGAATTGAGACACAAGCATGAAGCTGAAGCTGAAATCGACAATATGCTTAATATCCCCAAGCCAGTGAAGAGTAAGAGATCAAGTCAAAGAAAGAGAGGAGGTACCTTCTCGGCCAGACGTAAAGCCCAATTGGGGAGAAAGGTATTTGAGCGTGATTCAGCGGAACGTATTCTTCATGAAGTTCAAGGTCATTTGGTATTATTCCCCACAGAATGGTTACTGAGAGAATTGGAAGGTGGCAATTGGTTCTACAACAATGATAGAATCCCACCTATAGAAATCTACGATTAGTTAGTAATGTATTTGTTGTTTTATCTTTTATAGAGAATCAAAAGTAATCGCATTCAATTTTGCTGACATATTTCGTGGTACTTAATACAACCGCGTCTCATTATCTTCTACCACCAACTCTCGCCATATCTACCACCATCTCTCACTAATTCTACCGCCATTTCCCACTAAATATTTTTTCATACACGTAAAAAAATGATTTTCTGCTGTACCTGAAAAAATAATAGACAAAACATTAGTTGGGATCCGCCATTAGACATGTTTCTTCAATTGCTTTCATATTTTGGTGTTGTGATAGGTTTGGTCTTTGTGGTGTTATCCATTGCCTCTGGATTATACTATATCTCAGAATTAGTGGAAGAACATACCGAACCTACAAAGAGATTTTTACAAAAGTTGATCTATGGTATAATAGCAACGTTTATACTTTTGGTGGTATTTGATAGATTCCCTATCTTGTTAACTGCATTTTCGATATTTTCATATTATGTCTATTCACAGAACTTGAAACAATTCCCTTATGTTGAATTATCTTCGCCAATATTCTTATTATCATGTGTATTGGTGATTGCCAACCATTTCTTGTGGTTTAACCATTTCCATAATCCTTATATCCCTCCACTTGAAGAGAGATTGAAACCTAATTATGTTCCTCCAACTATGCCTTCATTTGTTGAGGTCTGTTCATTCTTTGGTCTCTGTGTCTGGTTTGTGCCATTTGCCTTATTTGTCAGTTTAAGTGCCCATGAAAACTTATTACCCCATCATATGGAATCTACATCCGCCAAAGATAAGAAGAAAAATAATGGTTTGGCTAAAGTGGTCGTTGCAAGAGTTAGAGATTCCATTTATACCATTGCCAGACAATTCGGAGTCGAATTAGACCCGGAACACGGACGTATTATCTAATGTATACTAGTTATTAATGTATGACCAAAATGATAGTCTTATAAAGTGGCAAGCTAAAGCTTGCCATTTTAGGCTACACGCTTTGTTTCTTTTAGTACCCATATTTATATTCTTTTAGAACCCATATTTTTAATTTCTAAAGCCGAAATACCTATAAACAAATTTTAAACTCCCAATGCTTTTTTTAATTTAAGAAATCCTTAACGTGGGGACCAAAATCATCAAGACTTAACAAAAACGTATCATGACCATAATTACTGACATCATTACCCAATTCAAAATATTTAATATCACCCCCTTTGTTATTACTACGTAATACTTCAGCGATTTCACGTTGTTGCCATACCGGGAATAAGATATCTGATTCGACCCCAATCACCAAAACATCCAAGTGAGAAATTAGACTCATACCTGCTTTCAAATCTTCCAACGCTTGTTCGGGTGTAATTGAGGCTGAAGTCGACTTTTCTTTATAAGGTTCAGCAGGTAACGATGAAGTTTCCTGGGCAATATTTTCCTGGTTATACAGCTGTTCAGTTAATTTTCGGGTGTTTGCGGCTTTTTGTCTGCCCATCAAACCTAAATCAAACAAATCCATGGCTTTTGATACATATAACCACGAATTGGCATCGAACTCCAAACAGAACTTCTCACCAGCATGATCCAAGTATGTTTCAACGAGGAAATCGGGACATAATGCTGGTGGTTTAGAGTCATCGGCACGTTTACGGCCAAAACGATACTCCCATTCAGGGCCTGATCTGTAAGTAACAGTGGCAATTTCCCTCGCCAATTTCATCCCCACATGAGGTGGTACTTTATCATAATAAAACCCTCTCAGCCAATTTGGATCGCTCATGAGCACTTGTCTTTGGCAATGTCTCAAGGCAATGGAATACGGATGAGACCTGGCACAACCACTGATGGATATGACCTTGCCAACTTCATCGGGGAACTCACAAGCGTAGGCTAATGATTGCATACCACCCATGGAAGCACCCATCGACGCATGTAACTTTTTAACATTAAATTCATCACGAACTAATTCTCGTTGCCCTCTAACAATATCATTTACCGTCAATAAGGGGAATCTAGTAGCATATATTTCGCCATTGGCGGGATCTTTTGAAGATGGACCTGTAGAACCATAGCACCCACCCAAGACATTGGTGCATACGACAAAATATTTATCAGTATCAAGATACTTACCCGGGCCAATAAACTCTTCCCACCAACCTGGTTTTGTATTGTCTGGTTGTGACTTTGCATGAGAACTAGCTGATAACCCCGTATGGATCAAAACCAAGTTGGATCTATCAGCATTTAACGTACCCCAAGTTTCGTAAGCAATTTCATACTCTGGAAGAAATCCACCATTATCAAGGAAAATAGGTTTATGTGATTTGTATTTTTTGAACCCAGTTCGATCAAACGTATACAGCGGTTCTGGACCAGCGTCTAAAGAAGTTGTCAGTTGTGTTTTGGAACCATTGGATAATAATTGATTTTTCTTCTCTGAACGATCCAAACAGGGGAAGAGCAATGGTGGGTTGGAACTTTTGATATCAGTAGATGCAGACGTAGAACTGGATCGAATCAAACTTGTACCAATGAATTTTGGACTTATCGGGGTTTGCCTAGCTAGTATGGTAGCCGATTTCAATATCTTATTATTCAATTTCAACATATTTATCAGTAATTGAGTCAATGTTCAAAGATAATTAGCCAGTTCCAAGTCAAAATACCAATAATACCAATTAACCTAACAAGTTCAATTGCTCTAGTTAACTAGATGCTTCGTAAGCTTCAAATA
This sequence comes from Candida sp. Y128-05E, assembly GCA_037042355.1. Lineage (NCBI taxonomy): Eukaryota > Fungi > Ascomycota > Pichiomycetes > Serinales > Debaryomycetaceae > Candida > Candida sp. Y128-05E. The sequence continues at coordinate 114 of JAXQKE010000290.1, read as the reverse complement.
CCGCTGTATGCCAAATTAGCAATTTTCACGTGATTCATTTGCTTAGTAATTTATAAAGTGTCAAAAGTTTGCAGCCAAATTGAAATCATTAGAAATCAGAGTGACAGTGATAGT